>MQRK01189243.1:24174-40692 GCA_001938485.1 Girardia tigrina | reverse complement strand
AAGCTTCGTTGACAAAAAACCATTTTAAAATAATGAATATTGGAGTGAGTTAATTGACGATTGACAGTATGAAGGATCGAAGTAATGCATGTAAAATGCCAAAGGTTTTTGTAAAAAATTTTGAAAATTATGGTTTCAAAAAGCTTTTTTAAACGTTTTTTAAACAAAAATACTAAAAATAACAATCAAAATCTTAGTTTAACAAAACTGTATTTTAAACGATAAACTATCAAAAAGAGGAAAAATAAGTACGGTAATTTTTAATAAATCACAAATAAAAATGAATTCTGTCCGCGAGAAATAAACAAATAATTAAATTTCTTAGTTTTTTATTGAATTGTTAATCGTTTAATTTTGATTTCAGTTGTGATAGTGGTTTAATCGTATCAATGAAGATAGTAAAGATTTTACTCAGTATTTTATTACTTCGTTGTATCGTATTCAATATGGGTAATATATGATAGTCTTCAAAATTTTGCGTAGTAAAACTAGTAAATTAAAAAATTAAATTTTTTATATCCATTCTTTATGCAGACAGAACTCTACTTTGCCATCAAAGATTTTAAAATTTAAAAAATTTCAAATAAAAAAAACATTAAAAATTAATATAAACTACTTATAATTTATAAATAGGTATCATGCAATTAATATTTTTTGATAACTCTGAAATTTTCCGTTTTTTTCTATTGTTGGATCTTAAACAGATTAAATTTTTTGATTAAATTTTTACATAGTCATTTATTGTCATCGAGAATGAGTAAGTGTGCAAAGCTTGAAGAAAATCGATTGAGTAGAAGGCCTTCAAAAACAGGTTTCAAAATTTATCATCAAACGAAAAAATTTATCATCAATCAAACAGTAAGCTTTAGAATATTAAATATTAATGATTTTTTATTTGAATTTCTTTTGAATTAATCTCATAACAACGATGGTTGTTATAATATTAATTTATAAATTAAATGAATAATTATAATAATTAATAAGTATAATAACAATAATATGATAAAAATTTAAATACTAAACAATAATCTAAATATAATATAACATACCATATATTAAATGTCACTAAATATCATATATAACTATTACACTTAATAAAGCATGATTGTCCTTACAGGATTAATAAAATTGTATACAAGCTTTACATTACACAAAAGTATGGACGTAATATAAAGGAATTATATTTACACAATTATATAAGAATAGAGCAATGTATGAAAAACGAATACAATCAATCCAATGAAAAGTAAATGCATGGACACTAAATAAAGTAGCAAGGATAAATATCGGGAGATGTTACAGTTTCAATCGGTAAAAAGGACGGAAAATAAATGATGATTGTGAGGAATATTTTAAATTGTCTGAATGTGTAAATGTATGGATGCTGTATGTTGATTTAAGTATGTTGAATTTAGAATGGTGATTCTCCCACCAAGATGGAAATGAGTATTTTTTATTAAATTGAAAGTGATTGACTATTCGAACATAATTAAAATAATCATTTGATAAGTTCATATTTTTAATTTAAAAATTAAAATTAAGTTTAATATTTTTAGTAAAATTTAAATTAAATGCATTTTTAATAATTTGATAATATTTTTATTATTTTGGGTTTTATTAAGAAATGGTACAAAATTATTATTTTTAATTAATATTTTTTAGAAGTTAAATATTTTAGAAAATGAATTAGAAAAATTGTTCGAATAATCATGATTAAAAATAGAAATTAAAAAAAAACAATTAGAACGTTGACGAACGATGAAAAATCTTCTGTGAGTTGTAATGACTCTAAATGTGATTGTAATAAAAATTCAAATGAGACTTGTTTAAATGTTCTAAATGACGATAGAGTCGTACTATCACCTGGAGAGAAATTGTAAGAAGATGTCCATTCAAGGAAGTAACATTCTAACTTGCTTGAATGGTAACTGCAAGGACTGGTAGAATGTAAAAAATAAATGATTACTAAAGACATGCTTCATGTACCCTAATTTCGATGAGACTATGTCCAAAAACAATACAAATGTCCAGAAACAAACTATTTCAATAAAAGATATTTACAAATGCCGTTATCCAAATTGAAAATGAACTATAAATAAAAAAAATTTTGTTGGGAATGAAGAACGTTTCTGAGACCAACCATTATATTTGATAATAAAAAAAATCATTTTTAAACTTTTTTATATTAGTAAATCACCTTTTTATTGAAATGCTTTGCTTCTTGTTGTTTATGAGTAATTTTACATTTCCGAGGTCGTTTAGAATTACATATTCTATAAAAGTATACTGTCTTAAAGGTATTTGGCTAAAATTGATTGAAAAAAGTTTCTTATGTAAAATCATCTATGATAATTTATTTTGAAAACATTTTTTGGCAAAATATTCAGTATTAATATACCAAATTTTTATTTAAAACAAAAATTAGCAAAGGAATAACTTAAGCGGGACACTGTAGAATTAATAATTTGATTTATTTTCATATTTTTATAAATAATTTGTGTTTTAAAATACAGTAAAATAAATGATCTAAAATTATAAAATAAGTTATTATTTTTTGTCAATCATGATAAACAGAAAATTCAAAAAGAAAAAAAATATTTATTGATAATTTTATTAACAATTTTAAAAAAATTCTAATATTTTCATAGAAGTAAAACCTTTAAAATATAAAAATAACAATTTAAAAAAATATTGAAATATTATACATTTAAAATAGAGACGTATTATTTTTTAATAATTTATAAATGACGATATTAACTTAAGTAAATAAAATGTTTAAATTTGGTTATTTTTAGGTGATAAAGGTGAACAAGGACCACAAGGAGTAAAAGGAGACACTGGTAAAAAATGCTTCTGAAATTATATATATATATATATATATATATATATATATATAATAATAAAGAATGTAAATAAATAATCTAGTTTTATTTCGGAACTTTTTAAGAAATTATTCATTAAAATCATCGTCTTTATTATGAGGCTACTAAAACTAAATTATGTGTTTTACGAATATATTTAAGTTGCTTAATTGCTTTTATAACTGTCGAATGGACCGGGTCTCTTCAGTAAATAAATGTTCAAATACCAATTTTATTTCATTCAATTTTGTTAGATCTTTACTCATGTTAATTTTCTTATTTATAAAAAAAGTGTAACAAAAATTAAATACCTATGTCCTAAAAAGAAAACAAGTAATGATGAGAAATACTTTTTATGAGGTTTCCTGAGGGTTTGATGAACATATTTAATTCGATACATTTTCCATATGGTAACCAAGATTATATTTAATTAAACAATAAATTAGGGTATGAATTAAAGAAATTAATTCCATATTTAGAGGAATATTTCAAATTGTGCATGGATGTTGTGTGTTAATTTGAGTGTGCTGAATTTCGCGAATCACAATGTCACATAAAATGTCGCATTAATTTATCAAAATGATTTATAATAATGAAGGATTTATGTACAGTAAAGAAAAGGATGTTACCGGTAAAACTTATTTGAGGTGTACTGATCGTGGCTGCAATTCGCGATGAAATTTGTAAAGGTCCATCTGAAAACTACTTTAGGCATAAGGAAGAAAATGTACAGCTGAAGAAGATAAAGTCAAGTATGTACGAGAGATCAGAAAACTCTAAAGACTTTGAGAGATTAATCATATCTCAAACGATGTCAAATATTACAGCTCTAATTATTCCAGCACTCCCTAGTTGACCCAGTTTCTCACAACTCATATCTCGCAGCTAAAGAAGTCACACAATTGAATACAATAATGAGTCTGTTAAGAATTCAATTCTTCTGCGTTGCCTTCATTCAAGGATAGATGTATAAAGATTTTTGCTATATGAGAGTGATAATTTGCTAATTTTCAGTAGTTAAACAGGTCTTAAAATATTGGCATATGGTACTTTTAGCGTTGCACAATTAGTAATAACGCAGATATGTACAATACATGGATGAATTACAATTAATTGTAACTTGTGTATTTGCTCTAATGAAGGACTAAACTGCTGCTTTATACAATCAAATCTTTAGGGCTTTAACTGAAGCTGTGGAAATAGTATTTTTCCTATATTCGTGACTACTGATTTTAAAATTGGAGCCATGGTTGCTGCTGCCAAATTTTTTTAGAATTTAGTTGTTTACGAAATTTAGTTGTTTTTTCCTTTCTTACAAAGCTATTGCCGTACATTGTTTGAAAGTGGATTAAAAAGCCTCTAAAATATCTCATAGTAGATCTCATCTTTCATTATCTATGTTATTGAATTAAATTCAGCTTGAAGAAAAAATGGAATATGATGATTATATTGGGGTAAATAGCAATATTATTGCAATTCCAAATAGAAAAAAATAAATATAAAGTATACAGCCGAAATATAATGACAATCGTAAGCAGTTATCCGCATTCTGAAAGGATAAACTATTTGAAAAACATAAGTAGTTGTTTGACGCTTTAATTTATTTGTTTGTGTGATTCAATAAATGTATTTTTTGTTCTTAAAAATATTTTTTCTCGTTATTTATTTAAATTATAATTAAACTATTTTGCCTTTTTATTTTTTAGGTACGAATATTAATATACATCTTATTGTAAGATAATTAGTAATTTCAATACCCACGTACATCATGCTCCAAAGAAAATCAAAACAAAAAGATTTAAATATTTGTATAAAATTAAATAAGTTTTTATTTAATTAATATGGCATTATTTGTTATGCAACATTGTGTACAGTAGGGAATAGCAAAGTGCGGTCCGAGAGATCAATTCCTATGGACCACGATCTTATTTTTTGCAGTGATGATTACGCTCCATAATATATATTTATTTAGTAATTGCTTTCAAAGAAAAATATCTCTGATTGTTGCAAAAAGAAGTATTCTATGTGTTTGACCTTTATTTTTTAAAAATTAAATATTATCATCATTTTTGAGACGAAATTTATTACCAAAAATGTTATAATAATTTAGATAATTTTTAATGTTTTTTCTGCGACATTTTGATAGGGAACCAATTTTCCCATCAATTTTGAAAATTGATGCTTTATTGTAGTTGCGATAACTGATCAATCGAACAGAAATTACAAAAGTTTTAAAAGTAGTAATATAAGGCAATTTCTAATAGAAATGTTAGGGTTTCGAAAAATACATATGAACACTTTTGATAAAATTTTATGTAGAAAAAATTTTAAAATAATTCTTTTGGTAAAATTATTAATTTCAAATAAAATAATATTTAGTTTAACAAAATTTGGAATCTAAAATTAAAAATATTTTAGTCTTTGTTTTATTTTATCAATTTTCAAGGCTGATGAAAACTACTATATAAACAGCAGCAAATTTAGTTTAGTTTGCCCAAAAAATTCTCTCAACAAAACCAAACCAAGGAAACAAGTAAAATTATTATTAAGAATTATTTTTATTTATTATTCTTTTAAAATATACTTCCTTTTTTAAAAAAAACCATAAGTATCCCGTATTTGAGAACAAGATTTTTAAGTTTTTAATAAAATCCTCGTTCGTTTTTTGAGATTCACAGTCTTTACTGTAACCTGTTAACTCGCACGAAATATTGTTTTGTGTTTGTGTTAGGTTTGTGTTCTGTCATCAAGAATTGAATTATTATTATTATTATTGACTTGTTAATTTTTTGTTATTTGAAATAAAGTTTCATAAAAGAATTTGTGTTCATTGTCTATATATTTATGTTGGAAGTCCTTACTGATTAATTGGAGTCAGATTAAAGATTAAAGAATAAAGATTTGCGTTTAAAAATTAAATATTTAAGATTAAAGATTTTTAATACCCAACATAAGTAATAATTTTTCAAAAATTAAAATAAACATGTTTAGTGTTTATTGTATTTTGTAATTAAAGACATTTTATAGGTTTGAATAATTTTAAAATTAGTTTAATTTGGAAATGAAAAATACGAAATTCCAAAACATGTTTAATAATCAATTATTTTTCAAAATAAAATTATAAATATATATATAATAGTAATAAAAATTAAATGTAAATTTGATACTGACTATGGAAGGGAGGTTATATAAAACCATATAAGTTGTTTCTAAATGGATAAGAGAACTTAAATAGTGTTTACAATATTTATTAGAAACATAATTTGAATCACCCTTGAGACAATTTGTAGTAAAGCTTTCTTTAGAAATATCATTTTTGATTCAGATAAAAGGTTATTTATAAAATCTCCTTTGTAAACAAATTATTTAATTTATTTTATTCTAAGTCTATATTTTCTCTAAGTTTTGGTATGACAAAATCAGTGTTTAAATCCTTTTTCATTCAATTTGCAAAATGCTTCCTCACTTTATTCAGTTTATATTATTTTTTTCTTTATCTTGAATGTACAAACCAAACAATACTTATGATCATATTGTATAATTTTTTCAACATCATCTGTAGATATTCATCAGAGCAAAGAAATTTTTAATGCAAGATGAGTTTTGAAGTTTTTTATTGCATTAATCTTTGTTTGATCTGTTTTTATAATATTTTTATTGACATCATATCCTAAACAGTTTGTCCTTTCTGTGGAGAATTTGCAATTACCTAGATTTATTCATAAACCGACTTTTTTTCATTTTCTCCAAACATGCTGAATTTGTTGCATATAATTTTCTTTATATTTTAAGAAAATGAAAATATCATTTAAAATTTATAACTGTTTCTTTCCAAGTCAAGTTTCTAAGAACTTTGATATTTAGCTCTTTGAAAGTTGCCAGGGCAGCAAAAGGCATTCTTCTGAAACAATCTTGTTCATCCTTTGTTGACAATGCGGTTTATATCTTCGATTCTTCTTCTAACTAATTAACTATTTCGTTACAAATATCGCTGGACGAATTTTTTTGTTCAGTGACAATCACAGAACTTCTTGGTAACTTTCCATTATGCTGCTAGTTGAATTCTTAATATATTTTTGTTAAACGAATCGTTTTGATTTGAAGTTACTTGTCATTATTATATTAAAATTTAGCATATTTATTTTTAACCTTCATTAGTCAAGAGTAATTGATTTATCAAGGTTCAGAGTTACTTATAATTATCACAACCGTATAACCTTAACAACGGAATAGGAATTAACAATATTCTTTTAATTTAAGCATCAAAATTAGTATGTTTATCATTTTTTTAAAGTTGACCTTTTCTGTAAGTTATTTTATTTTTCCATCTTTTTTAGTTCATTCTTTTGTTGATATCAGTCTGCATTTTGTTGCAATTTAAATTTAAAATAATTGTTTGATTATTCAATTGAAATTTAGAGACGTAAATAATTTTTTTTATCTAATTGTTATAAAAACAAAGACTTTTTTTAAATCAGAAGCAGACTTACTTTCATCCGCCTTCGGTCACTTAAAAAAGTACTTGGAAGACAATTGGACTAAGTACAGATTTATGATAGGATTCGAGTAGCCGAAAATTTTCTTTGAACAATATGCTGATTGTGAAAAATATACAAATTGGTTCCTATGAAACAATGCATATTTATTATCAGGAAAAGCAATTAAAATAAAATAAATTATACAAATTGTAAAATGATCCTACGTTTATTTTGTAACTTTCAAGTATGATTTTGCGGTTGAAGAGATTAATATCCATGTTCGAAGTTTTCGATTAGGGGTTTCTGGATGATGACGATTTAGAACAGAATAACATTAATTTTTAATTTATATTGATTAAACTTTCCAATTAACTCCATTCATCAATAATCTTTTTCTTATAATAATTGAGATCTGGTTACTTTTATATAAATTATCTTCCTTTCTTGAGGTATCGTAAGCTAACAATGAGTGGCAATCTGTGCTTGGGGGATACTAGCAGGAGATATAATTTGATGAATAACTTTAAGATTGGAAAGCCTTCTATCATCCGTACCAGGGTATCATCATATCTTCTCATTGAAATAGTGATATCAGTTTCGCTCTTGTATTGTGCTCTTACAAGTCTTTAGCATTTATAAGGAAATATAATTTTTTTAGAAATGTATTACCTGTTTCCTAGTTAGTCTGAAAATCGGTGAAAGTAAAAAATATGGACTCAATAATAATTAGTCACATATTGTACCATGTTTCTGTTCTACTTTTTCCTAAGAGATTATACATTTTTAATTTGTTTATGTACATTTGAGTGGATAAAAATCTAAATTGTACCTTATTGATTCTTGCTCTGCGTTCTACGAGGTAAAGGCGATATTATTTTAAAACAAACTAGAATGTATCCTTGTCTGTTCAATATACGTTAAAGACGACAAAATTTAACAAAACCTTCTACAAACCTTCTTCATTCTCACGAAAAGTCTTCTTCAAATGTTTTCCAAAGAAATACTGCAACATCGAAGAAACTCCAAGTTTTGTATTTTGCTGTTACATTCATTCAAAAACGTTTGTCAATATTATTGTAAAAATAACTTCTGAAGTTTTAAAAAAAAATAATATATATATTTTGTGACATTCTATTACTTAAAAAATGGTTTAATCTGTTATGTTAAATGTAACCAAATCTTCCACAAACCATATTTATAATCCGTGGAAGATTGATATCAACTTTTTTTCTGAAATAAATATAAAGGAAGTTTAAAAACTAAATTGCAATATTTAAAAATGTTTCAAAGTTTGCAAGTAGCAAAGACGGCCGAATGCCGTATGAACTCTCATTTACAATTATTGGCAAGTCCGATTGACTTTTTCCGTTCTTTATTGAGATCATTTGATGTTACATTAAATATATATGTCAGATTTTATAAATTCACGGCAGGAACCTACACTAGTTTGTAAATAAAGGATAACTGATTTTTCTTATATCTGTTCTGCTGTTATTAAAAATGATTCTGTGAGGAGCAAGTGTACTCTTAAAATTTTTGAAATAATTATTTTTTATAAATAATTTCTAAAATAAGAAAATATCTAAAATCAAAAGTTTTTCTAAAGAATTATAATTAAAAATATCTTTAATTAGTTTTAAAAAGTTATTTTCAAGAATAATTTATTTTTATATAGTAAAATTTCAGTTAAAATGAAATTTTAAATAATTGATATATAAGTCAATGAAAATTATATGTTTTACATTAATTTTAACAGTTATTCTCAAACAATAAATTAATGAATTTTCGGTCGATAGAAATGTAGTTTTTAAAAACAGATAATTTTTAAATATTTAAGTTTTTGGAAATTCTGTAAATTAATAATTTGATAAATGATTAAAATTTTAAACAGCTTTTTAAAAATAAAACAACCATTAAAAATTTATAATATTTTACAGTATAACAATAAATTTAAATATTTTAAATTATTTTATTTGTATTTAAAGTATATAAATATTAATTGGGGTTTACATTAAATATTGAATTAAAAAACAATTAAATTGATAGAAATCGTTGTAAATTAGCTAAAATACGTTTTAAAAAGAATGTACAATAAAAAATTAAATTGTATAGATTTGATAATGTATTTTAAAAATTTTTTATAAAATATTAAAAATTTAATGTAATTAAAAAAATAATAAATTCCATTTTAAATTAACGTTTTTAATAAATAACTTATCAGTATATATAATCCAGTATTTTTATGTATAATTAATCTGATCAAAAGAAAACAAAAGAAAAGTTCCTCAAGAAAAATTGTTTAAATAATTGTTGTTGTTATAGAAATAAAATTTTGTGTTTATGAATTCTAATCTTGATCAAGAACCCAATAGATTCTAATAAATCTTACTTTATCCTTCCAACAGAAATGAAGTCTTTATTTATTTGTAATAACCTACTTCCATGTGTCATGTGTAAGATTAGTGTTGTGTTGTTTTCGGGTTTGTACATGACCTTGATTTTTGTCTAAGCGATAACTGTACATAGGCTTTCTTGAGCGTGAGGTATATTGGATTTGTGATGATTTTTTTTGGAGATTCGTTTTATTATTTTTTTTTACAACCGGATGACTTGACACCGATCAAGCACGAAGTTCCTGTGTTGTCGAAAACTGCCAGTAAATGAACTGTCGTCAAATTTCTGATATTAAAATGTACGATCTCTAAATTGATTTTCCAGAAACCAAATCGACAACATCAAACCCGAACCAAAAGAAGTGCGTCAAATTAATTACTCGAAAGTGAACTTAGAAATTCCGAATTATCAAATATCATACTTAAATGAGGCTTATAATAGTCCTGATATAACTCCATTAATCTTTCAATATAATGTTATTTCAACATTATTTCTTTATTGAAATTATTTTTGCCATCTAAAAATTCACATCGATCCCTTTTGCAAGGAAAATTCTCTTTATTGAATTTTTCAAGAAATCCAACAGTTAAAGGTTATTAATGCACCTGTGGATGTTGACAAATCTTCATGGTCACTCGTCAATGATGAAAATCCTAAATTAACTGTCGATCAATTTATAATTCAGTTAAATAACAAATGGAAATGTATGAATAACGATTATAATGACACGAATAATAAAAGTATTTGGAAAGAAAATGTTTATCAGAGAAAGAAGGATATCACTGAAACTTTATGGATATTATTTCAAAAAATTGATAATAAAGTTGATTTATAAAAATTGTGTTAATTCCATGATGCCGATACTCAAAGCCAATCGGGATAATGTTTAGTTTAATGTTAATAATACGACAGAATTTAGTCGTATATTAAAAGGATCGATTAAAAGTAAAATCGATTACAATTTAAACTCAGAACCTTATAAACTTATGATCGCAGTTACCAAGATTTTGTATGTTATTTACTTCATTTTTTTTATTAAAGTAGTTTACTTGTTGATTGTTTTTTTTTCTTTTCACTTTACTGATTTTATTTAATTATTGAAGTTCTACTTTCGTAAAAATTAATCTCACCCAAATTCCTTTAGAATTTTTTTGGGTTAGATTAATTTAAACTTTTGTATCGCTATTATAGATAAAAATACTGTGACCTGCGTTTATCGGATCCAGTATTTTTACACTATTAAACCAACAGAATCATCAACAACTTAATTTCCCCTAAAGGACGTGGTCAAAAAGTTATTCATTATCCTAATGAGACATGAAAATGCACATATTCTCAAATCTTAGCATTAAGTTATTCCTTTTGATTAGATATTAATCACTTCACAACTTATTAATTTTTAGTTGCATGAGTAAAAGAAGCATATTAGCTTTTAATATTTTATTTAGAACAATATTAAGACAGATTAAAAAACATTGTTCCCTAACTGAAAACGTGCAAAGTGCAAAATGACGCGACAAATCACAAGCCATCAGAGTGGCACTCGGACAAGTCAGTATGCCAGCGCATACGTTGCCAGAGTGACACTCGGGCAAAACTGTTGCGTGGTTAATGTAAATTGCAACGTATCTTATTCAATAGAAGACAAGGGTTTTAGGGGGTTTATTAAAATTTTTGATGCTTTCAATAACTTTTAATTTGTATTGTATTTTTAAAGTTAAAAAAAATATTTTTTTTAAATTTGATCAATTTATTTATTTTGATTTCAATTGAATGTGGTTTTTTTACTTTAGGTTCCTCTGGACCAATTCCAAGTAAATCTTGTATTGTTTATTAAAATATAATGACAAACAAAGCAATTTATTTTTGTTAATAAGTTGCTTTACCTTTAAATATTTTACAAATTTATATATTAGAAGTATGAAATGAATTTAAAAAGTTATTATTTGACAAAGACTTAACATTTTGTCAGTCAGTTGTTTTGCTTGATTATTACACAACTTGGCTATTGAACATATCAATAAAAATAATTAAAATTATTGATAAATAATTTTAATAATCAGTATTTTAAAAATTGTAAAAGGTAGAAATTCGATTTATTTTGGAGTACGAGTTCCTATGTGGAAAACCATCATCATAAATCATGCAAAATATCAGTAGTGTATTTTGATATAATGCTACCAGGCAACAGACAGTCTGAAATTGGTTCAGGAAATTCGAGGAAGGTTATTTTAACCTCAATAATGATCTCGTGGTCGCATTGTAACAAGATTAGACAATGTCGAAATGGAGGAAACCCTGGAGTGCGATCCAGAGTCAGATTAAGTACCAGGGGACCATAGGGCGAAAAAATATTTTAACTTTGTGTTCTATATGAACATTCGTGCGAGTAAAAGTTCAATTTCTGGGTTACTAACCATAAAATAAAAAAAGATGCAAATATTTATGAAATGTATATTAAAAGGTTTTTCTGTGACTTTTAATAGCAGCAAAGTCTTTAATTATCTTATCAAAACTTAATTTTTGCACTAGATCAGATTCAATACTCATAACAGATAGAGCTTTGAGTCGTGATTGCTGTATTGTTGAGTGTAGTTCACTTTTGGTGCTCTTCAATTTCGAAAATTATCTTTCTCTTTCACTGTTGGATATCGATAATGTGAGGTACATGCGAAGAACAGTTTATACACCTGGGAAAGTTGACTCCAAATGCAAAGTTTTTAATAGTTTCAGCAAATGAGAGAATGAGCTGCTTGCTTAGTTTCGCATAAAACATGACCATTGTTGAAACTCATCAACAAAGCTGATATGCCGGTCATTTGAACATTAATGATGAGTTCAGTTGCGGCTCGGCTGAGAATGTCATGTTCATCAGCATCGATATTCCAAAGAAATCTAAAACGGGGAATGACTGAATCAAATACCTCCTGCACTTCTTCAGTTCTGTCTGAAGAAGATTGACTTGAAAATGTTGACTACCATGCAGGATTGTGTCTGGCTCAACAGAATCATATGCAAAACGAAACCAACGCTCCAGACGTTGGTCATTGGAGCGATATGTTTTTTTGGCTTTCTGCTCAAACGAAAAAGTTGCGGATATTTTGGAGAAAATCATAAAGTAATAACCTACTTCCGTGTGTCTTGTGTAAGATTAGTGTTGTGTTGTTTTCGGGTTGTACATGACCTTGATTTTTGTCTAAGCGATGGATTTGCGAGAATGAGATTGATTGCATTTAGTGCATTCAGCAAAAGCTGAATAGCAGAACGAAAATCTAACTCTACATACTGTAATTATTTTGCCTGAAGCATGAAATCTTTGAATGGTATGATTTCACAGTTACGCCATAAACTTTGTTTCAAGTTGCAAATCAACACAATTTTTTGCACAATTAGGGGGGCTCAATAATTGAATGGGCCTAGGATTTCCCCCCATCCGCCCTAAAGCTAATACGGCACTGGTTGGATCCATCACAAAGTGCTCATGACTTATTGCTAACCTTTCTGATACAAAGCAAACAAAATTGAATCCCTTGGTTCAAATTGGTTAAGTTAAAATGTTGGCTAAGTGGATTCAACATGAGTTTAAGGAAAAGCTGATACAAAAACGTTTGGGTGCTTGTTTGATGATTCTTTTTCGTTATAAATGGGATCGCTTTTTGAATCGAATCGTCATTTAGGATACAAAGTGGATTCAATATGATAATTTTTAACGTTCAGCAAGCTGAGTGACCATAGAGAAATCATCAAAGCATAATCCAAAGCCCAGCATTCATCAAATGAAGCTGTTGATGAGTGTTTGGAGGTCTAGATCAGGTGTAATCCATTATGACTTCATGAAACAACCGATGTCTACTGCAATCAATTGGAACATATGATACGGAAACTCAAAGAAAGACAGTAACATTTGGTAAACAGGTCGACTCCAGTCTTGCTCTAAGACAATGCTTCTTTATTTAGTAACCAGGTTAAGACCGTAACGAAATTTCAAGAACTTGAGTTGGAACTTCTGCATCATCCTTCATAATCACTAGACCTAACCCAAACTGACTACCATTTCTTCCTCAACTTGAACAACTTTTTGATAAGGAAAAAACAATTCCGAAGATACCGTAAAATAGTCATACAGAAATTAATAATTTCTCGCCCACTAAATTTTTATTCAGATGATCTCGAAAAGTTGCGGCTCTAATGGTACAAGTGTGTCTATAATATGGATGCAAACTTTGATGAATGACATTGAGGTCCGGGCGTTATCTCTGTTCGATTCCGCTGAAGACCGCTTAATCATTGAGTTTATTTCTGGTCCAAGACCCTCTCAGTTGTTGGCCTATCCTCTGAATGTCACTCGGTTCTCCCGATGAGGGTACGTACGTCCGTCATTTCTGGCAGACCTCGGAGAGTGTACTGACTTGAAAGATTAAAATAAGATACTGTGACTTAGTGTCAGACGATATCCAAAACAAAAACGACTTTTGAGTCTGTGGTAAAGTGCCATTTATTTCCAGAATGAATAACAAACATCTTTAACAACATTTATTAATATCACAGGCGCATTCACTATTTGACATTTTTCATGATCAATATATTTCTGAGTTCATATTAATTATTTTCAATAAATGAAAATCTGTTAATAAAACTTATTAATTATAAAGAATCTAATTGGTTAAAATGAAATCTAAAAATTTTTAAAAAAGAACATATTAAATTAATATATTAAAATTTTAAATTACATTAAAAAATAAATAATACATTCAAAAATTATTTTAAATCTTTTTACTTTAAAATTAAATTAAATTATTTTTAATTAGTAAGAATCAAAGAAAATACCAATCATCCATATGTGTAGGAGAGGCACAATCCGAATGAACATACAACATGCACAATATCAACACACAATTCAAAACATACCTCATAGTTTAACAACATTTATTTTTAAATTTTACACTTTTTAATTGCAACGCTTTTTTGCGTAATTTTTTAAACTTAGAATAACAAACTAATAAATACGGATGTAAAAACGTATTTTTCAATTTTTTTTCTTTTGGAGAAATTCATCAATTTATTAATCATTTTCGATTACTTTGATTCTTAGTTTTTTTTAATTATATATATATTTATAGAAATAATATTTAGGCTGTCAGGAAAACTGTTTAGATATACCTCTCAAAGTACAAAATGAAAGTATTCACATTCCTATTCAGATCATTTTATCTCTCTTTCAGATTTTGTAATTACTCCCTACAAAAAGAATCCATACAACTTTCATAACAAAAGAAGAAAAAAGGTATTTTTTTCTATTAAAAACTGATTTATATTATAAGGGTGGGCAATTAAGGAATTTGAACTATTTTATTTTATTTTTCATAATATTTTCAAATATGTTTAGCGATATTCAAGTCCCAGAGTCTTTGAAAATTGGCTATAGCTTTTCAGTATTCATTGATTTACTGACACAACCACAAAGAAAAAGACAGGATTTTTTAGGATTCAGAGATCTTGATGATTAATCAGTGTCAGCATGTTTTCAAATTAAAACATCTGGACTTGTTTACTTAAACATTTTATGTGACGCTTGCTCCTTTCTTGTAGGAACCTATTCACAAAAGTTATGGTATGGTAAAAGGAAACCAAAAATATTGACTGGATTAATAAATGAACAGATTCAAACAGATTTCAAACAATTGTCACATTACTGAAAAATGGAAATATCAGAATATAATTTTAACATTTGGAACATTGTTGTACGTGGTCTCGATTGAATAAAAATGATGACAATTGATAAATGAAGTGACTTAATCGAACAAGACTTAATCCGGTCATTCCCGGATTTTGTTAAACTCCCTGATAATTTTTATCAAGTCGACTCTGTTTCGCGTTTTCAAATAATGAACTAAAGAAACGTCTCTAAATCATGTTACAGTCAAGTTTTTCAAAAAAAGAAACGTTGCTTTAGTCCAGTGACTGCTCTCATTGTCCTTTCATTTGATTCTTCCGAATTTTCCTTACATTCCATATTATTAAGAGAAAGAAAACTGCTTCAAATTGCATTAACGAATCCAATCTGATGAATCTTATCTGATTTGGAGTATAATTGGCAGAGATGGCAGCAAGATTTAAGAGAAAAGACCGTTTTCTAATGTGACGATCAAGATTGAGACGAGTAACAGTGAGATAAAATTAGTCATTCCAGAACTATCTAGGGATACTCCACTAACGAAAAATTGCTGCAACCACATGATTGCACATGCTTTGCTATTACCATCATATGAACCATTTTTTTCCAAGATCTGCAACTGGTAGTCATTGTTACAGCATAACAACAGTGTCTTCAAAGAATAAAAGTGCAATTACATCTCAAGATCAAATTCCACACTAGAATGTTGCTTTGTGAAGGTGCAGTTATTGTGTAAAATTAAAAACATTTTAAAATATGTCAAAAACTGAATCTTTAGTTGTTAACAAACGTTTTGAAGTAAAATGAGATTCTTCACTCAGTAAGAGGTGTTTGTAACATCAATATCAGAAATCATTTTTTACTTAATTTATACATTTATTATAAAAAATTTTCAAACAAAACTTTCAACTATTTTCTTAATTTAATAATCGATCAGCCGATCTCTATTTTTCAAATATTTTTTTTATTTATTTAAAATTTTAATCAAATCAAAATAATATAGTTTTTTTTTAATTTTAAAATTTTAATGAAAATATTTATGAAAATTAATATTTTAATGTATATTTAAATTTAATAAAAGTATTTAATTTTTAAATTCCTTGTTTATACT
>MQRK01189225.1:1328-12088 GCA_001938485.1 Girardia tigrina | reverse complement strand
AAGAAATCCACTGTTTTCTGCATTCTTTCAATTATCACTTTAAGTTGAACAATACCATAGTTTATAAGTTCTGAATCATTCGCACAGTGTATTCGTCTTTTAGTTTCTTTGATCTTGACCAAGTTAGTCTTGACAATTTGTATTCTTCTCTTATTCTGCAGGTTTGCTGAGAATTTTTTTGTCTTCAAGAAAATTGCGAGCAAACACTCTTCCTATTATGTAAGATTTATTGGAATAATTTAAATGTTTTCAGTATTATTGTAGATAAAAAATAAGAATAAATTAATAATTTTTTTTATTTTTCATAATTTTTTTAATATTTTTAAAATTTTCTCAAACATCTTTAAAATAATTTTCTTTATTTTTTATTACTTTTTGAAAAAGTTAGAGCAAATAAATATGTTTTTGTTATTTTGAAATAATTTTTTTTAATTTGGTAATATATTTTCCTTAAATATAGAATTAAAAATTTAGGTTTTGAATGTTTTGATTGTCTTCCTTTTTTCTTTGAAAGATTTTATTTTGTTAAATTTAGTTTACAATTTAGTTTAGTTATATTTATTCAGACTTAGCCTATATTTAAAAAATGAATATGGTAATTTAAATTGAAAGAAAAGTTAAATTAACATCGAGCTTCTCATCGGTATGAAGAATGTTTGAATGAAGTTTGGTTATATTTTTTCAAACGTATAGCGAATAAGCAAATAGACAAACGTAATGGAGATTTTTGATTTTTTTCAAAGTTTATATAAATATTTTGTCAAAAAAAGTTGATGTTGACCTTTCTCAGGGTAAAAGAAGAATTTTTTAAAATTCTTTAGCCTTTGGTTGTACCGGCTTAAAATGCATAACGAACAGACAAAGGTATTATTGTTTATATAAAAGATAATAAATAATCATTTTCAAATATTGGTATAAAATAAAAATATTTATTTCTATAACAATTAACTATTTTTCAAACAAATTTATAAGTAACTATGTTTCCTTATATAAATTTTGATTATTTAAAAATTGATTTTATATAATTTAAATTTTATAGTTAAATATTAAATCTTATTCTTAAAATGTTATATATAATTTTAAATGTTATATATAATTATATATTTAAAATTAAAAAAATTGAAGATATTAAATTTACACAATTTTCATAAAGCTTTAATAATTAAAAAATATCTGTATTTAAAAAAAATACATTTTTAGCAAATAAAATTTTATTAATTTATATTTTTACTTTGCTTCTTAAAATTAATTAGAGATATTTTGTAATTATATTTCTTATCTCGAACATTTCATTTTAAATTTTCAAAAATTTTAATAGTGCGCCAAATTCTCACAATAATTATTAATCATATAATTTCAATTATAATAAAAATTAAAGATAAATTTATATCATATATATTTATCAAAAATGATCAATTTAAATAATCTCTTTAATTTAATATTTTGTAACAAAGATGAATGTCTGATTAATGTTAAGAATAATATTTGAAAATCAAGAATAATAAAATCAATTTATATAATTCTAAATTTCAAAAAACTCACTCAAATTGTTTGGAAAAATAATAATTCTTTTATCTAAAATATATAAATAAAACGTTAAAATTGATAATTATACATTCACATAAATTATAACATTTTATTATTGATACAAATAATGTAAATGATTATTCGATATTAATATAACAATATATTATTCCAAAACATAAACAATATTATTTATTTATTCAGAATATATAATAACTTTGAAGTACAAAATGATTGTGAAATAGAGAATCATATATAAATAGACCTTATAAATTACAACTTAATTTTTAATTTAATCCTTAAGTACAGAGATTTTTTGGCAAAAGAAAATTCGGTTCTTTAATTAGAATTATTCTTCAGCAATTTCTGGTACAATAAATATTGAAACTGAACAACTATCTGAAACTAAAAAAAATTAGGATTACCAGGTGAGGTGTACCCGCACCTGTAAATAATGGTAAAAAGGAAACACGGGTACTTCTACATATGACTTTTAACGGTAGCATGCCAATGTGGGCTCAGTCTTTATAGAGGTGGCGACTGAATCTGTTTATTGGAGTGGACGACGTTAGACGATCCACCGATATAACCAAAACGATGATTGATTTTGGTGACGATTGATGGAATTGAATCACGTGATCGATTAATCCAACGAGGCCGTCCTATGAAGATACGAAGTCTTAATATTCGATCCATGAGAACGGTAGGAATCTCTCAAGTGGCAATAATCAACCGGTAAACATTCGACGATGGTCGGCGGCGGCGTGTTATTGACAACAATGAAATTATCAAGAATCATCGATTGAATTAAAGGACTGTAGTGATTTCAAATGATATCAAATCAATTTCAATTCACAATTTGAATCTCGTAAATGAAAATCTTAATAATAAAAAAATCGAAGAAATTGTCTTTATTATTTGCAATCATGAATAATAAAATTAAAGATACCTCATATTCTCAATTAACAGAAAATATTCTTGTCATGAATGAAATTCTAATGCCTTTATTCACAAAATAGGTTAGTAGCAAAAAGAACGGAATCTAAATCCTGGCCTGTTGATCATGGCCATAAGGTAAGAAGAAATTAGGATATTCATTATCTTTGGAACATAAAATGACCTTCATCAGGGTCTTAATTTATGATTGTCAAATAAAAATGTAGTGGCCGGAAATTCGGTTCAGCTTCCCTTTGCAAAACTTGATTAAAATCAATTTAATATTTTACAATTTTATTTAAACAATATTATTAGATTTTTTTCAATTGTTATATTTATTTTTGCTCAGGCATCGAAACACTGAATCAGATATAATCTTAGCGAGTCTTGTTGTTAGATACATTAAACGTATTGCTTACTTCGAGCCAACGAAACATAGTATAAACGTATTGTGTGTACACTGCACAAAGTTGTCTATTTTTATCACGCTCATAAGCAACCCTAGAAGCAATTTAAATGTGCTTTCATTTGATTTTTCACCGTAATAACGAAAGAAATTTGATGAAAATTTCAGAATAATTTAAATTTAATATATCTTGCCTTTGAATACATTTCATTGTTTTATCTATTATATTATGTATTGTAATTGTTACATTTTAACTAAAAACTTAAAATATTAACGTCCAATTATCTCAATCAAGTCCATTGCGAAGTTAAATAAAAGTAGTATTTGGTTAAATAAGTTAGTAAAAAAAGAGTAAAACCGAATTATTTTTACAAAGATCATTTTACAATCAATACGATCTACTCCGAAGCAAAGCGCGGGTAAATGACTAGTTATTAAATATTGAGGTGCTGGCCACCGGATCGAGCTGTGGCGACCATCATTTTTTTAATGTGCTGGGAATCGGTACTTGGAAAGATCGGCGTGTCGGTTCAACGGCGACTGTGTACCGATCGATTTCAGTGACTACCAGTCAACACGTCATCGGATGTCGGTGCGACTGACTCGTGGTGTGTCGCAGCCGAGCCACACGTAAAAGTACCAGACTCGGTCCGACCGGTTTTTTATGTCGCGGAGTGGTGAACAGCGTAATCGCCATGTCCATCTAGGTTCTGTCTGTCCGATCGGTGCGGTCATATCGACGTGCTGAACACCGTCGAATTTGAAGTGATGGTACCGGGTTCGGTCCGAAGAAATCGATCAATTTCAACCAAACCATATTCTCAGCGGATTGTTGATAACTTGGCTTTTTTTGAAGTTTCGTATCTATCATTTTAAATTTCATTTCAGTTATTTAAAATAATTTGTTATTTAATTATATTTTTTAATTAATTATGATTTTATGTTAATCGTGTGGAATTGTAATTTTTATTATGAAGTATGACTTTAATTTTTTAAAGATTGCTTTTCACGATTTTATTTTTTTATTATTTTTCAGAATAATGACTCTTAAACCTTTAGCTTATATCACAATCAATTAAAAAAATATTTTAGTAAAATGCTATTTTTCTATAATAACGAATTCATTATTTATAAAATATTTATGAAAGATGCAAAAAATAATAATGTCATTATATATATTTATTAAGTTATTATTATAAGAACTTTTATAATTATTATTAGAATAACTTATTATTAAATATTAATAGAATACTTATTATGTTTAGGACATTTTAAATAAATAAACAATGTATTCTTATGCAATTATCATCGCAATGTCGCACCGGATATTCGGTTTTTTTGATGTTATCCAAAATTGTTGTATAATTAATTGTAAATACCAAGGTTCATAAAGTTCCGTAAACATAAAACCTTTAATGTAACATTAAGTATTGTTTATAAACATTTAAACTAGAATCAGAAACACCTACTCTTAGTTAGTTAGTTCTTTTAACCTTAGAAATAAACGTTCGAATTTTAGTGTTAATAGGCTTACCAAAAAATAAAATTAGTAATAAGTGATAAATTTGAAAAATAATTATTGTTCTTTTTAATATTCGGATGAAGGGTTTTGACTCACCCAGGCTCATAGGAGGTCGCCTTCAACGGAAAAAATAGTTGACATTTTCCAAGTCTCCTTTTTTCTCCTCTTTCATCATCAATGGATAAATTTAATTGAAATAATTGCTTGATTTAAATTGATCCCAATTTTTTGATTTCCTCGATATCAGTCTTTTAGAAAAACTGAAATCATATTTCATGTTTTGCATTTTGACAAATTCGATCATTTTGAAAATTAACAAGTCAGATTCCTCGGAAGCCTAATCATTTTTTAGTTTTGTTTTGGTAAGCATCATCAATGAACTTGATTCACTTCTCGAAATCAAATCCCAATTTTCGAAAATACATTTTTTACGGTTTAGTTGATTGCAATATTTACTTTAAAACTCGCAGTATTTTTTAATCAAAAATGAAAATCAATCTTCAAAATTTTTTATTTCACATTCAACTTATTGAAAATATCAACTCTTAACAACAACACAATCAACGCTGCTCAGCAACGATTTAGATAAACAAAATAAACTTCAAAATTTTCTAGATCTCAAATAAAAAAAACTTTTTTACACAAATTCTCACAATAAATATTTATCTAAAATAATTTTTATAACTATATATTTTTCCCTTTTGTAATGAAAATTTCTTTTTATTCAATTCCGATTTCTTTTATAAATTAAAAACGCCATTGCGTAAATTAAAATACTACTACGGCAATATATTTTGATGGAATATTTACTATAAGACACTTCTGTTTTGTCTATATATACTTTAAAATAATTACACAATTACTTTTACACAAAAACTTTCAATAAAGATAATGTATCACTTGATTGGACATTATTGCTAGATGTAATAGGTACAACTCCACATACATTTGAGAGACAGTTCATCATCTCTGCAAATGGGTTCGTGAGCGTGGTCAATTGTTCAAATATTGCAACATACATTTTTCCCCTACTACTGTTTCTGTGGTGTTTTACACGTTATGTATTATCTATACATAACATAATGTTATGTACATATAACATTAATATGGTATATATGCAAAATATGTATATTATATTTTAAAGGTTACTAATGTAATGTTAGATCCATTTAGAGTGATTTTTTAAGGTTGTTAAGGTAATTTTGAAGGTTTTTATATAAATACAAGGTTTTTTATATATACAAATGAAGGTTGATGAGGTGATTTTGATGGTTGTTGAGGTAAATGTGATGGTTGATAGTATTGTTTTTAAGGTGTTTTTGATGGTTGATAGTATGGTTGTTAAGTTATATTTGATGGTTGATGGTATATTTGATAAGGTGTATTGGGTAGTTGATATGGTGATTTTTATGGTTGTTAAGGTGAATGTGATGGTTGATGATACGGTTGAATTGGAAAGAAGCAGTCGTATATTTGGATGATATTTTGATTTTTGCAAAAGATGGAGAAGAACATCTTCAAAGAATACATAACGTATTTTAGAAAATTAAAGAATCCGGCTTGAGAATAAATCCAGAGAAATGTCAATTCCTAATAGAGAAAACTGCATATTTAGGATATGTCATATGTAATTAAAGAAGGTAAAAAAACAAATTTCCATCTGGGGGGAATTACCATTCTAAGTTCAATTCGAATCAACATACATCATTCACACAATTTAAAATATTACTCACATTACCATTTTAACTTTCTCTTCAATTATCAATCTTTTAAAGTGAATACAAACAAAAAATCGTTTATTTTT
This sequence comes from Girardia tigrina, assembly GCA_001938485.1. Taxonomy (NCBI): domain Eukaryota; kingdom Metazoa; phylum Platyhelminthes; order Tricladida; family Dugesiidae; genus Girardia; species Girardia tigrina. The sequence goes on along the minus strand of MQRK01189225.1, from coordinate 5,896 downwards.
AAAAACTAAATATTTCCTTAAAATAGATTAATCAAGGGGTCGCACTGTTTTCCCATGTCATACTATTAGGTTGGAACAAACGTTGTCAGTAATTAGCATTTCATCAAAAGGGATGGTTTTCACTAATTTGAATGTCATTACTTATAAGAAAATTTCATAGTGGTAAAACTCTGGTGTTTTCAGGTTCACTAGTTCATCTTCTATTAAGTGTGTCCGCGAAGGAAAAGTTCCATTGACCGGAAAAGATCATTATTGAATTGGGAACGTCAGGGGAATTTAACAATACCCCAACCCAATTCTTCAAGTTTTTTGCACGTCTGGTATGAAATAGGAGGTCTGGTGTTGCCTTGATATCACTAACACAAAGCGGCCTGAACACTGTCTAATTTGGTTCACTAAACTTCAGAGTAGATGGTTTGACCGCGAGGAAGGAGTTCTCAGTGAACAAGCCCCGATTCCATTGGATCTGTTTCAATAGAACTGCGTAGCTCTCATTTATCAATGGTGCCTGGGCGCCCGAAGCGCTTTTTTACTTTACGAAGCGTATTGCCAGAGAGGTTAATTTCATAACGAATGTCTAAATATTTTAAAATTAAATAAATATTAAATTTTATTGAAAAAATGAGGAAATAACACTAATTAGAACGCTTACAAGTGGTGAAGGATCTTCAGAGAGTCACCTCAGAGATGACACTAATTGCAATGAAATAAAATGTTGGAAGTCCTTTCCGATTAATTGGAGTCAGATTAAGGATTAAACATTAAGGATTTGTGTTTTTAAAAGTAAATATTTAAATTAAAACTAAAGAAGCCAACATAATTAATAAAACAATAAGAAGGCATATTTAAAATATATTTAATGATAATATATTTTGACCATTTTGCCGCCATCTTCAGTTTATATATGTGAAATGGATGATTGTGTAAGTTATTATGTATAATTAAGCAAAAACCGTTTACAAATTAGTTGAAACTGCCATTTGAACATTGATTTTGGTATTACGAGAGCTTATTAACAATTAACACTTATTAATAATTAACACGAAACTCTCCAAATAATTTTTAAAATGCTTGCACAGAATTTTGAAATCATTTATACTCAAGTTACATATTACATGTTTTTATATGCTTAACAATATTACAAAGTGTGCTCAATTATTATTTACTATTGTGTCCCTCAAATACGTATGCTTTTGGACACATTTACATAGATGACAAGAGTTTCCATTTTCAATCCACATTTCCGGGAAGATAAGTATGACGTGCTGCCATTTACTATTAAAAAATCCATTGGGTTAAGGAGCCATCAGTTCTTGATGTTCCTCGATCCAGTATTGTTGTTGAGAGACCCATGAAGAAGATGGAAGATTTATTTTTGAAGAGCAAAAGTAACAAATACCTAAAACTGAAGTTTATTAATACTAACATACCTTGAATAATATATATTATTCTAGACTGGTGTTTGAATTTCTTTTCCTTTAACAGGTATAATTTTAATGAAATTTAAAAAAGATTATAAAGTAACTTTTATTCCTTGATTTAAATTATATTTGTTATAACGAATAATATTTATTCGATGTATAGTTTACATTAAAGAAAATTAAAATAAAAGTAAAGTTATAAATTTTCTACAAAATAAAAATGAATTTATTCTTGACTGCCACACAATAAATAATTTGTGTTTTTCTTATTGTATTATATTTTTAAAATTACTTATTATATTGAAAACATTTTATTTTAAAAATAAAAAGTAAATTTAAACGTTTAATATATTAAACATTTATATATTTATTTTTCGAAATTTTAGATTATTTAAAATTTATTACATTCAAAATAAAAATTCAAATAAATTGTTGTTTATCCAATTGTCCTAAAACGAAATAACCGGTTAATTAAGTTTTGAAATCATACATTTATTGTTTTACGACTTTAAACCAATAAATTTAAATAAAAATATAATTTTATTTTTTTGTCATGATTTAAAAAGTAAAAAAAGCTACATTACTTCGCTCTACTATACCCCGTGACTAAATTTTCTTGACACAAATTCAAGAAATGCTAAATTACATCTTGATCAAAATGTTATGATAAAAGAAAAAATGATCAAAAGAAACAAATTTATGTAGTTTATATATTTCAAAAGAAAAGAAAAAATATCTGAATAACTTCTTGATGAAAATAATACACCATACTTAAAAATTCTTGATACGGATTCTAGAAATACTAAATTACATCTTGATAAATATGATATGATAAACGTACATAATGAACACAAGAAACGAATGTTCTTGTCAAAAGAAATGAAGAAATATCTGAAAGACTTTTTGGTGAAAAAAGGAAGAAATAACTGAATTACTTCTTGATGAAAATTATTCGCCGTACCTAATATTTCTTGATACGGAATCTAGAAATAATAAATTACATCTTGATACGAAATATAGAAATAATAAATAACATCTTGATAAAATTGATATGATAAACATACAAAATGAACACATGAAACGAATTTTTTTGTCAAAAGAAATGAAGAAATATCTGAAAGACTTCTTGATGAAAAAAGGAAGAAATAACTGAATTTCTTGATGAAAAAAAGAAGAAATAACTGAATTACTTCTTGATGAAAATTATACGCCGTACCTAAAATTTCTTGATACGGATTCTAGAAATAATAAATTTCATCTTGATAAAAAAGTATCAAAAGAAAAGAAGAAATATCTGAAAGATTTTTTGATGAAAAATGAAGAAATAACTGAATAACGTCTTGATGAAATTTATATGCTGCACCTAAAATTTCTTGATACGGATTAAGTAGGGGAAAAATGTATGTTCTCCGGCACTAGCCCCGCCCCGGGGGGGGTTTGCCCCCAGTTACCGTGGTTGCCATGGTTACGTAACCAGTTACCACGCGGGGTTACCATGGCAACGGTCGCGATCACCTTAGCAACGGTCGCGGTTACCATGGCAACGGTCGCGATCACCCAAGCAACGATCACCGTTACCATGGCAACGGTCGCGATCACCTTAGCATCGCTTCTGATTGGCTCATTGGTTCCCTAGCAACGGTCACGATCACCTTAGCAACGGTCGCGATCACCATAGCAACGGTCACGATCACCTTAGGAACCGTTCCGGTTCATTTGGTGACGGTAACCAAGGTCACGGTTCCCAGGGTAACGGTAACCAAGGAAAGTTTTTCATTAGCAACGGATACAGTGATCCAAGGCGGTTGTAACCATGGTTACAGTTTCCGTGTCCATAGCAACCGTCACCCCGTAACTAAGGACCGTAGAAAAAAGTGCAAATCGATCACTGCATAGTGTCCAAATGTGCTAAGGAATATTTTGAAAAAGCTAATCGATAGTGCACATTGTACCGCACATTTTTAATGTGTTAGCACAGTGCTTTTAAGTTCCACATGTGCAAAAGTGCAAAAATCAATACATCAAATTTTTTAAAAGTACTAGTGTCAAAAATCGATATCATGTGTTTGATGCAAATTTTGATTCTCTATTTGAATATGCAATTAGAAATTTCATATATTGATTACTTTTCTCTATAATTAGTAAAATGTGCAATTTTGCACAAATTGCACATTGATTTTAAAGGTACAAGGAAGCAGAATATCAAAACAGTGCTCATGCACTTGAATAGTAACCCACATACGTACATTCAGATTCTACATCAACATTTTCATAAAAGTGCTGATAAATCGATTTTTTCGAAAATTTCTGAAATTCTCAAAAAAGTGCTCAAAAATCTATTTTTTCGTATATATTTGAAACCCATATGATATATGTATGTTGTTTACCATCAAACAATACCTCTTGAATCTCCTAATGTACACAAGTATAATTACAAGTACCATAGTTACGGTAACCAAGATATATAACATTTTATTTTACATGTAAAATCTACATGTAAAAACTTCTATTGTACTTCTATTATTATATTATTATGTATATTATATATACACCTTTGAGACCATCATTGCCATCTTAAAAACCATGAAAAACACCTTAAAAATCATCGAAAATACCTTAAAAATCATCGAAAACATATAAAAACCATCAAAATTACACAAAAATGTGCAAAAAATCAATTCTGCCTAGGCTACACATGTGCTAATCAATACTGTACTAAGCCTAGGCTGCCGTTAAATCAATAAGTTCACTATTGTACAAAGTGTAATAAATTCATGTTTTAATATAATATAGTGTAAAGTGAGGCCGAATGCCCATAGGGTATMTAAGATGAAGCAAGCAAAATATCGAAAATCTGTCTGAATACATAGATAGAAATCCATAGGTAAATAGTTAGAATATGATCTTAGATTCTCGAAAAAATCAATACATATTTATTTTTCGAACATATGCACATTATGTGTGCAAATATTATGTAATATAATTATAATATTATATATATATATATATATATATATATATATAATATTATAAATAATAATAAAATGATATTATACTATGTAATCATATCAACCATTCAAAACATAGCTGTATCCAAGGAGATATCGTCATGCATCTATCATGTTAATTTATTGCATCCATCATGTC
>MQRK01189203.1:744-11816 GCA_001938485.1 Girardia tigrina | reverse complement strand
AAAACATATGAAAACATATTTGAGCGATTAACATCATATACGAATCAATATTGTTTGTCATAGTAAGTGCCAGTTAATTAGCAACAAGAGGCTTTCTCAATTCGACCACTTGAGGAACGTAGTTCTTCTCATATGTCTCACGTTCCCCATTGGAAGCAGGTACACATGATTTATCAAAATTTAAAAAATAATCGTGTAGCAGTGCTTCTTGACTGCTCAGTCTCTCCAACGGGTTATATGTCAATATTTTCTGAACCGAATAATCGTTTAACATCTTATGACATACAAAAGATACGTTGACGATATATTTTTAATTTTTAAAATCAAGAAGATGTATCTCTACGAATTTTTTGAATTTATAACTCTCTAATGTTGCTTCCACTGCCCAAATGTAAAAAAATGGAGTTTTGTCTATTTTGAACATTTTGGTTAAAAGAAAATTCCTTTATTATGAAATTGGAATATATTGGAAACAAATTAATAACGGTTTATACACTTCTACGAGCAGGTTTTGTGAAGCAATTCTATTCGATTTGACGTCACATTTCCTAAAATCCCCCCCACGTCTTACTTCGTCACAAAATTCTGTCCCCCTCCCAATCCCCTCCTGCGTGACGTCATGTATGGATGGCATCAAAATGTCATCTATATTCTTTGTCAACTAAAATAAAACATGATTGAATAGGACAAGCGTATTATTACTGAATAGAGGGGAAAATGCAAATGTGATAATAAGTTCAAGTTACTGAGTATTTTGAAAGTTATTTGGATTATACCATGTGAACCATTGTTAATTAGGTAATGTCCTAAATTCAAGGAATAAGCAGTTTATTCATTATGAAATAACTAAAAATAAACTAAAAACAATGACTATATAGATTTAATTAAATATTAGTAAGGTTATGAAAATGTCATTTATATTATCGAATATTAAACAATAACTTTACACATAACCAGGGCTGCGGAATCGGACTGAAATTGCCCGACTCCGATTCCGACTCAAACTCCTATATTTTTAAAATGTCCGATTCCAAATCCGACTCAGACTCCTTTATAGATTAATTTATAATATTTGTTATTATTTTGGTCGGAGTCGAGTTACACGATTCCGTCTTCCCAAAAATCATTAAACTTCGACTCCGCAGCCCTGCTCATAACACGATTCAAAACTGATTACATAGCACCTAATTGAACATTGACTTATGCCGCTCAATTTTGGTGAAAGGGTAATCAGTGATTATTGGATATGGGAAAAACGTGTGTCAATACTTATGTGTGGAAATGTTGTAAACATTTTAAAATCTAAACAAAGAACTTTCAAACACTGATTGAAAATTGATTATTTAAAGTTGAGAATGTTTTTAATAAATTATGTACTATTTTCTATTGGAACATTGACTATTAGTTGTACATATACAGGCATATAAGCAGAAAATTATTTCTGGGCGATATAATACTTGTTTCCTTTTTTGAGTTATTATTTTTACAGTTAAAGAAAATAAAATAATTATTATTAAAATAATACCACTAATGTAATTAATATCATTTGGCCATTGTTCATTACTGGCTTTTATAGATGGGAGGATTTCCTTATCTGCAGGATGTTTATGTTTGGAGGAAGAAAAATTTATATATTCTGCAAAACCTATAGGTAATTATGATCATAATTAAAATTTTTCGGGGGGGGTGGATTTTCTTAAATTTGCAAAATATTAATTGCTTTGGATAGTTCACATTTTAAACATAAGAATTTTAAATTATTCTTATTAATATGTTGTTAAAAAACTTAGGGGTAATAAAGATCGTAATTCAATTTTTTTTCGGGTGGAATTTATCCCCCTAATCCCCGTCTGCGTACACGCCTGTACATAGATGTGTAATGGGTTTAATACATCATACATATGAGATTGGCCTTCAATTATGCAAAAAAATCCAAAAGCACAGTCCTAGAGGGAGTAAGAACAAAATCGCGAAGCACAGATAAACTTTTCAGTGTAATGTGAGTATAAAGAATTAAAATATTCTGCGAAACTATTTTCAGAATTATTTTGAATGTCCTTTGAGACCTTGGTATTAGAATCTCTTATCCTAAATTAAAAGTTCAAACTGTGTTCTCCACTACTTTCTTATAAGATTTCGATTAATTTAACGCAAGGTATTACATCACTCATTTATCCTATATATGCGGTAAAAAATTATCAGCGATCCTATATATGTTATAGAATACCGAAAAGTCGGTATTATCGGTCTATAAAAATGGGATTCAATTAGGCTTGGTAATAGCCGTGTAGAGGTTAAATAAAATTTTCAACAAAAAAGCTAAGTTAAATATTTACATATTTGTTTCAATTTATTAATCTTATAACAATGTAATTCAGCTCCTTTTGCGTTATCTTTATTTATTATTACTAACAACTGCACTATCTTATATATAAATGATGATTACATAATAAATCACATATTAACTAATTAAATACTAAACCCATGGTGGAAGAGACATGTTTACCGGAATTATATCAAGACAATCTCCCAATGATTCTTAAACTTACTGTACAGTATATTACATAGTAGAAATCAATTTTTAATTAATAACCCAATTGTGTAATACAATGTGGATTAAATTTCGGACAAAGTTATTATTAAGATTATTTACAATGAAATTAAGAACTTATTCGGCGTTTTATTTTGTGGAAAAGAACATTATTGGTATTTTTGTGTTGAAATTAGTGTTTTAAATTTAAATGAAATATTTTTATCTAAGTACTAATAAGATTTATAAAAATTTGAGCCTAAACCAGAAATTTGAAAGAAATTAAACAGATATAATTTCCAAGTTTCTGTTAATCATTAAAATGAAGTGAAGAATGGTGATTTGGATAATTTAGAAAACCCATATATTTAAAGTACACCATATTTTGAAAACCTAAATCACAAACGAGTTGTTGATTTCTGTTATTTGACAAACTTGTCGAAAAATAATATTAGCACTATTAAATTTGATCTATTTGTTTTGGATAAATCAGATTATATGAGTGAGCTGCATAATTATACATTTCCTAGAAATTGAAAATTTTCACAACAATAATAAGTTCAACCATTGACAGATAAAAAAGTAAAATAAAATGTTGTAAATTTCTTCGATATATTTTAAGTAAACTTTGTAAAAAATGTTATATGAATAAAGAGTTTTACAGACTCTTGAGTCTAGTAGTTCGAAAATTTGTTAAACACTTCGATTTTCCAAAAGTTCTTAAGATATTATTCAAATTAGATTTATTTTATTCAAGATTTGAACCTTCCAATATAGTACTAAAACATCATGGGTTCTTGCTTCCTTTTTTTCCTAAAAAAGGTAAAATACTATATTTTTTCGTGGGTAATATTTAATTAATTAATAACTAATTAACTTATAACGTTTAAGACCTTCTTTAAAAAAATTGTCATATTACGTTTGCATGAAATCATAATATAAAAGTATTATTTTCACAATTCTGTTTGAAAGAATGACTTTTTTACAGTTTAAAATATGTTAATTATAGGACAACATAATCATTGATTTATATTTACATTACTTCTAATAGTTTTGGTTAACATAATCGTAAACGAAGTTTGACACAAATTTTGTTTTTTAGATCTTGGTCTTTGTCTGAATTCTATAACTTCTTTTTGTTCACGTTCCAATCTTGTTTATAAATTAACTTGCAATTGGTATTTCGCCCCATATATTGGTGAAACTTCTCCTGCCTCTTCAAAAGGATTTAGGAGCATAAGAGATACCGCAATGGTAAAAATATTGTTTAACATACGAATATTAAATTAACTGATTTCAAAATGTTGCCCAGTAATTTTAAGAATTATTGGAATATTTTCTCGAAAGTCATGACTTATCAAATCGATTAAACGATCTATCTTCCACTGTTTGTTCGGTATTTAAAAGATTAATAAATAAGTTGAATACGTCATTGTCATTTTAATATTTAAATTGTGCAGTTGTTGTTAATTTAACCTGAAGATGGTGGAAACTCAGCTGAAATACATTGCAACAAGATAATTAAATTTATATTTTCCTGATGTCGTTATTGATTTTAATATTGTTAGGTTCTTGATCAAGATTATAATTCATTAACACCAAATTTTATTTTACAACTCAATTTTTAAAAACATTTGATTATAATTATTTTTTGAATACAAATTTTGAGTTACAATTAATTGTTATAAACATTAAGATTTTTATTTTACAACCTAATTTTATTAACAATGTTTGTTACTCCGAATTATTTATTTCGAAAAAAGTCGGTCTAATAAATTAAAATTTAATTACAATTTTTATTATTGATCCAAAATACTTATTTTTTAAAAAAAATTATATAAATTATTTGAACTTATTTAATTATAAATATGATATTACAAATTAATTATTCAAAAATTTAAGTAACCAAAAACCCCCTAACGAATATAAAAAATTTAATAAATTATAATAACTAAAATATTCTTAAATTTTCATTTAAATTAACTAAGAATATTATATTTGTTATGGAGAACGATATCACACAATTACGATGAACATACGTTGTATGTACTTTATTTGCTGTGCTAAGTAATGCTTTTTAGTACTCCTTGTCAAAAGCAAATTGATAATTTTCGTAAAAAAAATTAGTTTCCGATTTAATGTTATATTACTGAATGACTAAACTCCGCGCGGTTCAGAAGAAAATGTCCGATACACGTGTAAGTTGGCGTCGAAATATACCCATACTTTAAGTGTTAAAATAATAACTATGTGATGTACCCAATAAGAAGTGACCCTAAAATGGAAAACTGAATGTGAATATTTAACATATAAGTAACCTTTTCTGTACTAGGATAAATAGGGTCCAGGAAATACTAAGTTGTGTGAAAACTTTGAGTTTCGAAAGCTTTTAATAACAAAATATATTCTTTATTTCAACATGACGATTTCGCACTACACGATATTTTCTAAAAACCCGTCTATCATGTTACAACCAGGATACCTGGATTTTAAAAAATGAAGCCTAATAGATTTACGTAACTTTTATGTATTTTATTTTAGTCTATCCTTACTTTTTGTTTATTATGCAAATGTCTTTGTGTAATATTGAAGTGTGATTATCTTTTTGAATTTAAAATGGAAAACTCGATATTAAGTCCCATGGAATCGAATACTGTTTATGAAGACGAAAATCCTTATTTGACTATAATTAAACAATGGTTCAATTACTTTAATGCCAGACAAAACATTGTGGTGGACCTGGAAAAATCTCAAAATCATTTTGAGATAATCATTCCAAATGAAAGCAAAATCTAAACTATAAAGGTTACGAAACGTCTAAATATCAGAAAAGATAATCTTCACAATTGTTGAGGGAAAGGAGCTTAAGAAAATTCTGTTTATTTTGTAACACATTTGCTAACTAGTGATATGTAAGATGTTACAAAGAGATTTTTAAAATTTTGGAGCATGTCCGAGACTATCTGTTGCACAATAACATCACAATAGATGAGATATAATTCTTTCCTGAGTTAAAAATGGAATTAAAAGAGTGGAAGGTAAATGCATTTATCAATATCCAAAAAAGGGCTGGGAGATATCTTTTGGATGCAAATAATAAGGTTCTTACAGATTTTGCCGAATCTGATGCTCATTTTAACAATGACATTGTACAATAAATTCAGAAATTAAGACGGTAGTAATGTAGGATTGTAGTCTCACACTGATCCCACAACCCATACAACCCTAAATTAATTCTTTGGATAATAATTATAAAAATAATTATTACATATAATAGCCTGTTGTGAATAATAAGTTTTCGAAATTTCGATTGTTGTAAATTTAAGACCCAATACTGAAATGGCGCACTACATATTTTAAATCAAATCTTACTAGTCCTGAAAAAACTTACTTACAGAGATTAAATCTATTCCGATAGGTGACATATATCCTTTCAATTTGACAGCAAGAGTAACTCCTTCCCATATCGGGAACACTTCCTGCCATTTCTCTAGTTTCTTAAACACGCAACTGAATCTTGGTGTTCCATTTACCTGAAAGATCTTAAACAATTGTCCGATTTCAGAATCACCATTAAAGAGTGGTCCACCGAGAGCCATCTCGCCGAAGATGCATCCTAAAGACCACATATCTACTGCACAGTTATATGTCTTTGCACCGAGGATGATCTCAGGCGCTCGATACCACTGTGTGATGATCTATACAAGTGTTAAAATTCATTTTGAATTCTTTAACTCAAGTTCAGTTTGTCCGTATAATATAAAAATAATTTTTAAAAATATTTTTTAAACTATTTTTTATCACGAAGTACTGAAAGTATTTATATATATTTTACTTATTAACACTAGAAGCACCCATGTGGGCATTTTCACTATTTCTTATCTCTCCCTGTTAATATCATGATTTAACAGATTAATGGGCCTTAAAATATTGATTTGTTGTTGTGACAAAATTACATATTACATAAATGAAATACTTTCAGTTGTAAAGAGGGTCAATCCCATCAAAAGGCAAAAGAGGATCGCTTTAAAGATCCTCTCCCGCTAAGGATTTTTATTTGTTTTAAACAAATCACCAGATTTCGTTGAATGGGAAAACGTAAATTGGGAGTCGTCAGCGTCAGTGATTTCAGAAATTGATTAAAGACGCTTCCAGTGATATAGTGCCTGGTAAACGGTGAATGCAGTAGTGGTTTAGAAGATACGGAGGGCTCTCAATTAGTTGTCAGAAGATATAAGGAAAACTGGTCTTCCGTCCGAAGGAGCAGTTACATAGTTACACTGACAATGGGCCAGAGATGCCGGCAAGATCGTGAGTGATTGATCTCAGCTCTGAAGATAAAGATATAAAACTGTATTGTGTAGTAATGGATGCACTGCTCGAAAGTTTTGACTTACTTCTTAGAGTGGATACGATTAAGAGGTGAGATGGAATAAGATTTCATAAGGGACGCTTTAAATTTGTAGTTTCATCAGAACTATCGAATGTTAGTAGATCTCGTAGGAGTAGAAACCTAATAAGAACGAGTAGATGTTGTCTGCACAGAAAAGCATGATTATAGAATTCGATTCGATAAATCTTGAACTATAAATTGTAATTGGAAATCTAACGAACCTGATTCTATTGGTATTTGATTTTCCAGAATTAAATAAGTATACCGATGTAAACAGTGGTTCTTCAGATGTGTGCACGGAAAATTACGTGAGTGGAGAAAAAAAGTTAAATTTTTTCGAAAATAGATTTATCAAATACGTACAAGCAATAAACGTTGATAGCGCATACATACACGACAGAATGAATTTAGTAATATAATAAAACTGAAAATTTTATAAAAAAATACTTTTTTTACAAATACCCTGATTTATGGTTATAAGGTACCACTGCTTACTTAGGTGCAACCTTATTAAATTTTTTTGGACCCTGAAATTTTATGTTTTTTCTTCTTAGCTGCCACTTTCTTCTAAGGTGCCATCTTATTATATGTTTATATACTTTTTTTAATTTTTTAATAATGTTTTTTCTATGCTTTTTTTAAGAAATTTGAGATGAACAATGGCAATTTTTAATCCGAAATCACTTCTTATGTTAGATTCTGCTCCTGGACATCGAACTGATGAAGTCAAATCGAAATTTGTTGCAAATGGAACCTTATTGCCCATGATTCCAGGTGAATTAACGAAAAAATTACAAGTTTTGGATATCAGTGTCAACAAATCATTTAAAACTCATTTACGTCGTCATTGGGTAAATTGGATGATTAATGGTTATAAGTAATATACGAAATCAGGAAATTTGAAGAGACCTTCATGTGAAGAGATTTGTCAATGGATATCAGAGTAGTGGGATTCAGTTGCAGTTTCTGCCATCAAAAATGACTTCAAGAAAATGACCACAATCATTTTTTATCCGAATGAAAACGAAGACGTTGAAGATGTAGTTATTGAGAAAAGCGATGAAGAATCTGACGAATCTAAAGATGAGGTAGATGAAGATCAAGGTATTCGTGAGCAGCTCATTGATATTTTGTTGGATGAAAATAATTTTGGTAGCGAAGATGAAGATTATGATGATTAAAAAATATAATTGAAAAAGATGGAAATTTTTTTTAAATTTTTGTTTCGTTTTACTTAAGTGCCACTTTTAACTAAGGTTTCACTGTTTACTAAGGTGTTTTCGGAGTAAAATTTTCTCTTTTAAAATCTACTAAGGTGCCACCATATAACCATAAAACAGGGTAATTCAAAATTTTGTCTATTTTTTCCTGATATATGAAATATTAATCCTAAAAAAGATTAGTCGAAAAATTGATAATTTAAAAACAAAATTCTTTTTATATTTTAAGGAGAGAACAAAACAGTAACTTGAGCCTTCTCTCTCATCAATAATAATTACTTCGGTCGTCATTTTCATCGACGGTATTCCATAAATTCGAGATAGACCAAAATCCGCCAATTTAATCATAGTTCCCTCTTTATTTGTCAATATGTTTTGTGGTTTCAAATCGCGATGAATGACTCGTCGAGTGTGACAATAGAGTAATCCCTGTAATATTTGATAGAGAATGCATTGGATCTTTTTCTCATCGATACTACTATCATATTTCAGTAAAAACATTTGCAAATCCATATCCATAAATTCGAAAACAATGTAAATCTTATTTAATGAGAAAATCACTTCCTCTAAACTGAAAGATTTTATACAAAAAATATTCTCATTCTAATATTTTTAAAGGATTTACTTCTATATTGCCCCCTAACAAGAAAAAAATAGTTTTCCAAATCTTTTCTTTATTAATAATTTTTAAATGCTTTATCGATTTTTCTTGAAAAGTAAATTTAATTAAAATTTTATTTTCAAAACTTTTACCAATAATTTAAAATTTATTTTTCAGAGTAATACTTGCTTCACCGGAGTTGTGTAAGTTCTATATTTTTATTAAATAAAAAACTTTTGGTAACATTTTTTTAGTTTGATTTTTAATAAATTTAAAATACCTAAAAGTTTATTTACAGGGTTATTTATTTATATATTAACGTTTATTCAAAATTCGAAAGCCAATTGAAAATATTTATTAATTTCGACGGTTTAACCGTCATCGTCAGAACAAATGATTTTTCAAACGAAATTTACTTATATAGCGCAGTTAATGTCATTCACATGTCACTCTCTCCAAATAATTTTTATATTGAGTGCACAGAATTTTAAAGTGTTGTGAATTTATATCTCCTTTGCAATGTCTTCTGTGTCCTGCAATGTTACTTCCACCTTCATTGCGACTGTGTTCCTGGATTCCCTTACAGAGATGACATGAAGTCTCTCCAATGTATGTGGCGTTACACCCATTACATGTATATTGGTAAATGAGATCCGAACACAATCCCAATGGCGTTGGAGATTTATTGCCAAACATGCTTTCAATATAATATAATAAGTAAATTATAATATAATATTATAATATTATAATATAAGTAAATTTCGTTTGAAAAATCATTTGTTCTGACGATGACGGTTAAACCGTCGAAATTAATAAATATTTTCAATTGGCTTTCGAATTTTGATTTTAATAATCTGCCAATTTTCTTTCAATTTATTCATAACGTTTATTTATTTTCATATTAGCGTTTTAATGCTAATGTCTAGAAAAGAACGAAAAATAGAAATTTATGATTTAATTATTTCGATGCATTCAACAGGAAACTACAAAAAAATATCTATTGCTGAAATTTTGAATTTAAATAGACACAAAATTCGAAAAATCATCCAAAATCATGAAAAAGATTTTGAATTTAAGATTCATTCAGATTAAACGCATCGAAAACTGCCGACTACGCAATCAATCCCTGTCGGATGTCGATCAAACACTTTTTACTTAATTTCCTGTAACAATGCTGAAATTCAAAGAGTTAGCTAAAAATTTTCATAAATTACATCCAGTGCAATTTTCCCAGCCTACTTTCAATAGAAAACTAGCGAGTATGAAAATTACTCGAAAAAGATTATCGTGTGTACCGATCGAGAGAAATACACTGGAAAAATAATTCTCCAGCTATATATCCAATGCAGCTTTCGAGATTTTCCTATGAAAATCTTGTTTTTCTCGAGAAAACGGGATTTAATGCACGCACACAGCGATCTTACGGCTGTTCCATCGAAAGTACTAAAGACTGTATCAGTGTGTCGGCCGATAAAGAAGTAAATCGCAGTCTGATGTGTGCCATTGGTGTAAATATATTATAAATAAATATATCAAAGCCGCTTACAATTCGGAAACTTTTACTGAATTTTTAAACCAAGGACTTGGCGATTATTTAAGTAGCAATCCAAGTAAAATTCTTATCACGGACAATGCTGCGTTTCACAAATTTAAAAGTTTCAAACAATATTTAACATCGCGAAATATCTCTTACAAATTTTCGGTTCCCGAAGTAAATACAATCGAGGAATTTTTTGCAATGATAAAAGCTAAGTACTACTTACAGAAAAATGAATCATCACAATACTAAATCGAAGAAATTTTAGATGAAATTTTATCGTGTGCCAATGAATTTTCAGTACATTGTCAAGGTTTTTATAGAAACATGAGGAATTGGCTCGAGCAAGCATAAATGAGAGAACAGTTTATATAAAATAAATTATATTCAAAATGAACGCTTTTTAATATTTAAATGTATTTAGCTTTTGTAATAATTCTTTTTCGATAATATTTAAATAAATATTATGTTCTGTACTTTTCGACATACATTTTAAAACGCTAATATTCAATTGAATAAACGATTATATTAAAATTAATAACAAATGGTAATATATAACGGATAACATGAAATAGTAGGACACCTACTATTTTAATAGTAGGTGGAAAAAAAATTGAAAAGGCGCCCAATATTGGTTTACACCTACTATTTGGTGCTTTTGTTTAGAACTTATCTTAAGCTTGAAAAATAAATAAGAATTAAACTGGAAAAATAAGAATTTATTCATCATAGATAATAAAAGCATCATCAGTTAATATTTCTTCACTATCACTGTGATCAGTTTCTTTTTG
>MQRK01189194.1:2377-16107 GCA_001938485.1 Girardia tigrina | reverse complement strand
GTATCCCTTCCTCGTACTTGTAAATGGTCCTGTGATATCTATTCCGATTACTTCAAACGGTTTTTTGGTAATCAAGCTCTGTAATGGCGCTTTAATTCTTCCATTGATATTTTTGTTTCTAATGCATGGTATACATTTACTTAATGTTTCTTTTATGTCTTCAACCACATTCACCCAGTAATGATTTCTTGCAATAACATCTGCTGTTTTTTCTATTCCTGGATGTCCCAATTATCGGTGGTAGTTCCAAATTATTTCCTGTCTTTTGTGTTTTGGTACTATCACTCTATAGATTCCATCCTTAAATAAATATATAATGTCCCCACGAATTCTGATTTCATATCCACCGGATTGATATTTCTTTTTCTCGTCTTTGTAAGTTATTGGATTCAGTAACTTCCGTAACTCTTCCTCTGTTTCCTGCTCCCACTCGTTTGGACTCTCGTTATTTTGTTTTTGAATCTCATTGACAATCTGTCCACACAAATTTTGAATCGTTTTTTAACATCGAACTTAAAGGACTAGACAATTCAGCATAATTCTTGATAAACCTGCGATAATAGTTGCAAAATCCTAAGAATGTCTGTAATTCTTTTTTTCAGCCTGGTAACTTCCATTCTTTGATGCTCTTGATTTTATCAGGATCTGTCTTCACGCCATCTTCGTTGATTACATGACCTAAATATTTTATCTCTGTTTGCATAAACCGGCATTTTGTTGGAGCTAATTTTAGTCCTGCTTGTTTTATTCTCGATAACATCATTCCTAATCTTTGATTGTGTTCTTCTATCGTCTTTCCAAAAATCAAAATATCATCAAGATATATAACACAGTTGATCCAATTTTCTTTTCTTAAAATTAAGTTCATTAATCTCTGAAAGGTTGCGGGGCACCACATAATCCAAATGGCATTCTGAGAAACTCGTATTGACCGTGTCTGGTACTGAATGCAGTATTATGTACATCTCCTACTGCCACTGGTACTTGGTGATACCCACTTGATAAATCAAGAGTAGAAAAATATTTGGATCCCCCAATACTATCGAAAATCTCTTCCGAAGATGGTATTGGAAATATCGGTCTGTTTGGTTTCGCATTCAGAGCTCTGTAATCTACGCATAGTCGAATATCTCCATTCTTTTTCTTAGCCACTACCACTAGAAAGTTCCAAGTGGACGTGCTAGGTCTGATAATTCCTTTCTTTCCATTTCCTCGATCATTACTTGTACTTTCTGTTCAAGTCCAAGGGGTATCCTTCTAGGTTTAAAATTAATTGGCTTTTCATTTTCGGTCTCAATGGTGTGTTCAATTAGATCACTTTTCCAGATATCCAGTCTATATGTACTAAAAATATCTTTATTTGCCCGTATAATTTCCATAAGACTATTTCTTGCCTGTTCATCCGGTGCTTTAATGGATTCTTCAATGCTCTTCAGCGTTTCTTCAATTGCGATTTTCTCTTTTTTCTGATTCTCCTTCGCTAGGCTGTATATTGATCTTTTTTCTGTCGTTTGTTCATCTTCATGATATACCTCTACATAACCCAAGGTCATCCCAGTACGTATCTGTCTTCTTCCTCCTTCAATATTAGTTAATCTGATCCAAACATATCCGTCATAACATATGATAAGGCTATCCATTGCCATCAGGCCTTTTTCGCTGAGCATCTCTTTTTCTCCTGTAAAAATAAATTCTCGGTTTTCATCACTCATTCTTTCGTTGTAACTGTCCACTAGCATTCCTTTAATAAAATAATCTTCATAACCACTCGTAGTAACATTATCTGATACAATAATTTTATATAAATCGATATTTTGAGTCTCTATCCGGTTGTACCCCGCATTACGACCCTCCAACGCGGACCATCCTAGTTTAAAGACTCCGCCGTTAATGTTTTTGAGATAAATGGAATCTTAACATTCTGAATTTCGATACAATACTCTCCACCATTTACTTTTATTTCGTATTTTTTCATACTTCTTAACCCGATAAAAATGTGAGGAAATATTTTAGGCATAATGTCAAAAACATGGGCTGTAATATGTGGCCCGATTGCCACATTAAGTTGAACCTTTCCTATGCATTCTTCCGCAGTACCATTTTCACATGTTATCTTGGTTCTTGAATCATAAATTTTGAAGTCTGGATTTCGTTCCCAAATCTTCTCCACCAACTCTTGACTGATGAGATTTAAGTCAGCACCTGTGTCGAACATGACTTTGACTGGCATATTCGTCGTATTACACTGAACGATCGGGTCTTGATTCTGATATTAACGTCGGTTCGTATTTATACAAATTCTTTTTTGGCCGCGCTCCTTGATCGTGAATATAATTACTATGTGCTTCTTCCAACGTTGGTTTGTTCATAAAAATGGCCTTTGACTTTTCTTTGTTCCATTCTGACTTGTTTATCATATTAATTTGATTATCCTGCAGTTCACTATTCTCCTTCTCTGATGGCCCGTTACTTAAAACTTCTTGCTCATCTTCTTGAAAATATCTTAATCGTTTTATTCCACAATCTCGAATTACGTGGTTTGTCGCTCCACAACGGTAACATTTGCATTCCCTGCAGAATTTAGCAATATGTCCTATCCTTTTACAGGTGAAACACTCTCTTTTATCCATAGAATATTTAGGGAAATTTCTAGTCATATTTACTGGATCATATTTTCTTGGCTGTGGTTTTTCTCTTATTCTCAATATTATCGATTTCAATTGTCGTTTCTCATTCTTAAGTTTTTTGTTTTCAAGTTTCAGCTGTTTCAAACTTTCCTGATCATTTTTAATATGATAAAAATTTTGCTCATTCTCGAAAATATTTTCTGGTTCTTGTTCGTCCTTTATAAGGTCAATCACTTCTTCTAATGTTTTTGGTTTAAATAACCGGACAATTTTTGCGATTTTCTTATATGCCAAACCTTCCAAGAAAGCTTCGATCATTGATTTCTTCCTTGATTTCTTTTATTCCCAAACTTCCTATGTGGATTCTTTTGGCGTATTCGATGATATTTTCATTTTTATTCTGAATTATCTGAAATATTGGTTTGATATTGCTTATTTTTGACTCCTTCTTTTCTAATAATTTAAACATTCGTTGAATGTAATCATCTTCGTAATCAAAAAAAAACAAAGATTTTTTGATTTTAAAAAATCTATCTAAGAAAAATATTAATGTATGTAAATTTGATAAATAGAATGGTCTAGTCGTTTTAAATAAGGAAGATTATGTGAATAAAATGATTGATGTTCTCAAAGGGCCCCAATTTATGAAGATTAATAAATATCGTAAAAAATTAATTTCAAAAATATAAACTTATCAAATTATTATTTCAATTATGTTCGAATATTCAATCACTGTAAACATAAAAATATCAATTTGCATCTGGGTGGGAGAATCACCATTCTAAGTTCAACATACTCAAATCAACATATAGCATCAATATATTCAAACATTCATACAATTAAAAATATTCCTCACACATTTCATACCCTGTCTCATTAACACAATAGCGGACGTGCGTTAACTAGCATGACTTACGCTAATGGTCGTACATTTTTAATAGATTGCGCTTTTTGGGGTAGTATAAAAATCGACGTAACTTTTTTAATTGTTGATAATTTTCCATAAAACTTAAAGAAATTATTTACTATAAATATATTTAAGTGTTAATGACTAAAAAACATTTTTTTTCAAATTAGTTTCATTTAAAATCACGTTTAAATAATCACATAAAAAATTATAAAAAATATGTTCAAAACCACTGATATCATTTGAATTATTAGTGCTGGAAGTAAATCATGTGTATTATTTAACAAAACAAATAAGAAATCCTCACAATACTTGAATCAATGTTTGTTTGTGTCAAAGAATGCCGTAAAATATACTTGGCGACTTATTTTTGTGGCATTCAAGATATATATATATATATATATATATATATATATATATATATATAACGTTTCATTATATCCCCCACAGCATCTATAAATAATCGTTAAAACCATTTAGCTGGATCGAATATGACCCAGGTTCACTTGTTTCTCATCTAGAATGCTTTTTTTCATTGAATTAAAAAACAGAACGAAATTTTACAAATTATTTATTGACCGAAATTTTAGAAAAATAAGGTTCCTGCGAGTTCTAAACTATCCATATATACATTGTGCCACTTGTTAAAACTGTTTTCTAATAACTGCATCATTATTTGATATAATTTTTATCCAGTCCTCAAATACAACTTAAAACTAAAAATATAATCCATAACAGTATCACATGCCATCCTGACCAGTATACCGTATTTAATTATTTTTTACACTTTAAAATTTAAACGTCCTCGCCACAGAATCATACCTTCGTCAAAATAAATATTTTCTCCAAAGTTGAAACTTTCTGTAATCAATAATCAATTAAATATTGCACTTTAAATAATCGGTATGCATAAGAAGGCATGGAAAACGTGGGTAGCATGTCTTTACATATGACCACCAACAGTTGGTGCAAATATTATCACACATACTGAACACCGGTCGACAACAGTAAGTCGCGCGATGATCACACATACTGATCACAGGCAACTATAGTGTTAAAATTAAAGTCGTATTAAATACTACGTTTTAAGTATTATGTACAGTCAAACTCCGGTTGTAGTGTTTACTAAATCTTATCAGTAGCAGCAACCAATTAAGAGTTTTTCTAGGTTATATTTAGTTTAATTTTTTATTTTATAATTATTTAAAATGTCTTAACTGGATTTTCGATCCCTGAAATTTTTGAGCTAGAAAAATCCAGACTTACATTAAAAAATTTTATTTCAATTAAAATTTAAAAACTGATTTTTAATCATTGAAAACTTTTAATATATTAATTTTGTGTTTTGTTTTATTAATTGATGCGTTGTATTCGAAAATTAAGCAAAATAAATTTATGGATTTCAGTTGAATTTTTTCAAATATCAATTTTTTCAATTGAAACAAATCAATTTATCTTTTAAAAAATAAATAATTTCGTTTCTTTTTTCCATGTCCGACACCATTATCGACTAAATTGTAGATGAGACAATCTACAATTTAGTCCTCGAATTTTAGGCTCTTTTTGAACAAATAATCAATCTATCGTATTTTCTGGAAAATAACATCAATAATATCGATCATCTTCTCTAATCAGAAAATCCTCCAATGATTTCATGCAAAAATCGCCGATTGAATTTTGATCCTACAACCCCAAACTTAAGTGGGACAATCGATATTTGATTAATTCAATCTCGAAATTGCCGACATGGGACTTGACGAAATGCACGTTTTCGGATTTGGGTTTGAGTACCGATGTTGTAAATGCCCTCAAATAAAATCGAATCGCGTGTCCGACGAATATTCAAATCACCACAATCCTCATTGGACTGAATACGATTGTGGGCGGTGAAACCGGTGGTGGTAAAATCTGTGTCATGATATACGCAGCTGGTCTGAGGCCTGGAGACAGTCACGTTGCGTTCATACCGAGAATGAGTTCTCTCGGCAGTGTCCCCTTGGATACGCCCTTCCGTTTGTACAAGATCGGTGACCCTGGTCACCTCATCGGTTATCTCGAATTGTTTGGGGCGGAAAAAAAATTTGAGTTTGCAGATAATTTGATATATTTTCATGAAATATTCTCTATATTACATTACTGTATAGACAGAATTTTATTATAAGACGAAGCCAATAACAAAATAGAGTTTTTTTTACTGTACTCAAACCCCCAACACAAATCAAATGAAAGAATTTCGAAGTGAAAACTGATGATACAAAATCCTGATTTCTTAAAAATTAATGTTTTGAAAAAGTTATTTATTTTAAAATTAGATGATATTTTTAAATAAAATTAATGGTATGTTGTTTTAATATGGTTGGGCATTTTATGCACTTTTTAAAATTCTTTTAATCAAAAATAGGTTTTTCAATCTTCAATATTTTTTCTTTATTTTCTAATCAAGTTAATTTTTTTATTCTATAATCAATACTTTACATTACAGATGGTTAAAAAACGTAAATTACACATTTTGGACTGGGCCAAGAAAAAGGAAATTATTGACTATGGTGACTCTCATAAGTATATAAAGATGAAAGACATTGTATCATCATTTGAATTACTCCCTCGACATTGTTCACTATTATAAAGAATAAAGAGAAGATTAATGAGCGGTGCATTACGGCAACGAATTTGAAGGCTAAGAAATTGAGACCTGCCACAAATGAAGAGATGAACAAATGCTTGTTGGAATGGTTTCGACAGGTACAATATAAAATGTCAACGATTTCTTACATTAGTCATCTCATCTTTTATAGCAACGTGACAGAAACATACCAATTGATGGTGAAACTCTGAAGCATAAGGCATGCAACTTTAGTAGGCCCTTTGGCAATATCAGTGAGGAAATTACTCGAGGATTGGTAGATCGATGGAAGATCAGAAACAAAATGATGGAAATCGGTTCGAATTATACTGTGCTCGATTTGATATTTATTTTCATTTTTTCTTAGTAGAAAAGTGGTATGAACTATTCTGATGTAGTTTTCATTTATACATTTGTTTGGTTCATCCCTCATCGCCAGTTCTACTTACCAAACATGACCCATTAATCATTTGTGTTCGATGTACACCTCCAACAAAAATATGAAAGAGAGGCGCACTTCGAACCCATTTAAAGTTTGAGCATTTCGCCCCCAATACTTCTGATCATTCGCTTTACAAGTGTTAGGGTTTCGAAAAATACATGTGAACACATTGATAAAATTTTATGTAGACAAAATTTTAAATAATTCTTTTGGTAAAATTATTAATTTCAAACAAAATAATATTTAGTTTAACAAAATTTGGAATTTAAAATTAAAATTATTTTAGTCTTTGTTTTATTTTATCAATTTTCAAGGCTGATGAAAACCACTATATAATCAGCAGCAAATTTAGTTTAGTTTGCCCAAAATTCTCTTAACAAAAAACATCAACACAGGAGTGAAGTAAAGTTATTATAAAAATTTATTTTTATTTATTATTTTTTAAAAAATTTTTTCTTATAAAACCAAAAGTATCCCGTATTGGAGAATTGAATTGGGTTTATTTTAAAAATTTAAACTATCGTTCGCTTTGAAGATTCACAGTTTTTACTGTAATCTATTAACACGTACGAAATATTGATTTGTGTTTGTGTTCTATCCTCATGAATTGAATTATAATTATTATTTTTGACGTGTTAATTTTTGTTATTTGAAATAAAGTTTCATAAAAGATGTCGTGTTAATTGTTTATATATTTATGTTGGAAGTCCTTACTGATTAGTTGGAGTCAGATTAACGATTAAAGATTTGTGTTTTTAAAAAGTAAATATTTAAGATTAAAGATTTTAATACCCAAACGCCAGCTATCCTGAGGGAAACTTCGGAAGGAACCAACTACTAGATGGTTAGATTAATCTTTCGCCCATATACTCATGTCCGACGATCGATTTGCACGTCAGAACCACGGCGGTCCTCCATCAGAGTTTCCTCTGACTTCAACTTGCACAAGCATAGATCACCATCTTTCGGGTCTTCCCACGAGTTTACTAAGGTTTCACTAAAATGGCTATTTTTCTATCTTAAATTTGAGATAAACGAGCATAATTATAATTTAAAAAAATATTTATTCGAGATAACCGATCCAAAATATTAAGGAAATACATTAAGAAACTTTTGTCGTGACAAAATTACCTTCAAGATAGCCGAATATTCGAGAAAACCGAGTTTAACTGTAGTATATTTTTATTTTATGTAAATCGTCATGATCGAGTGACATTGTGGGATCAATATTTCGCGTATATTCTATTTGCTACTTATTTTGTGTTTAGGAAAAGAATATATTCAAAGCTTGAAAACACACACACTTCCATAAAAATTTAAAAAACAAGCAATCTATAGTAAAATAGAGAGGAAAAACTGCTAAAGTTATAACCTTTATTAACAATGACAATATCAAATTATTTGACTGCAAATACCGAGGCGAGCCATTCAGATAAACCAATCAAGAAAGCCCCTACTAAGGGTATAAAAATAAATAAAACTAAGAACATTTTGAAAACTATTGTCGATATTCGATAACTTATAAAATAATAAATATAAAAAATATCCCTCTTTGAAAATCCAAAAATAAATTAATTATTTATTTTAATTTAATATATTTTTGATGAATGCCACAAGCTATGTTCCCCAATAAGGACGAATCAAACGATTGTTCAAAATACAACTTGCCTGGTCTCGTAGGTAAGCTATTAACGTCAATAAATTTAATTAAAAACAAAACTAAAATACCCAATAAAATTTAATTATATAAAATCATCGATTAAAAAAATAATATTAACGTGATAAATTCAAATATTCTTTTCTGATTAAATGTCCTTTGAAATCCATAATGGATGTTACTTGATCATAAATCACCTTGCCAATCGGCGAGAGGCAACTAATGGAATGGGATGTTAGCTCGGTCTGAAGATTATTTTGCGTAGCATCGAATGTTACGGAACGCAAGTCGTATCGACTCTGGGACTTGATGCTACTCGTTTCTGAGTCAACCGTGCTCAGCTCAAAATCAACAGAAGCTCGATTAGTTTTGATTAATGCGGATTTAGTTTTCAGGTGAATGAGCTTAATTGTGACTTTATCATTCGAGTCTTGCTGGCTTCGACCATGATAATTAATTGTGCAATCGGCCAAAAAGGAAATGGGAATACGTACTGTTCTCGGTTTCATAATAAATGGTAATTTCACGATACACTCAATTTCAATAATGTCTTGGCAAATACCTGATGAAACATTCATTTTCATATTAATAAGGAAACAATAATTTAATAAATGTATGATTATTGTAATATAGCGTCGCCATATTACTTTTTTATTCAATACTAATAATAATAAAATAATTGCATCTATTATTTAAAATCAACGAAGTTCAATAAACACCACTAGCATATATAGAGGGAGTTTCATAAAATTTTTAAAAATGTAATAAAGTAGCTCTGAATTTTTATTTAATTTCATTCAACAGTAAAATAAAATTGTTTTCGAGCATATATTCATCTCCACTTTTTCTACAGGCAGTCATTCGATCGTTGAAATTAACGATAACTCTTACAGATATCCCTTTCGATTTCGTACATTAATTACCCGCTGAATTTCCCTCTCCAGTTTAACAATCGCTTATGGTGTTGTGAATTCTCCAAAAAAAGAAATCAGAAGGTGTGAATCATATGACTTCGGGGGATATTCTTGGTCGCCACCGTGAAGTGAGATCATAAACATGAAGAATTTTTTCATGAAGCACGGTCTTTCTCTCTCGGGATGTGTTACAAACTGTACTGTCCTGCCGGAGCTATATCTCATCGATTATGTTATCTTCTATTTAGTGATTATGTCCCGATAACGGTTGATAGTTAAAGTAACTGAATTTCCATCATCATCTTCAAAAATGTAGGGATCAATTACACCTCCTGCCCAAAAGCTAAACCATGATACGTTTGGGATACATCTTATTCTCGTGGATCATTCGACAGTTTTCGTCACACCGAATGTGGCAGTTTTGTTTGTTGACATACCCCGAGAGATGGAAATGTACATCGTCACTGAAAACTTTAGTCATTTTGTTGTCAAGTCAAAATGTAATTGGTGAATCTTTGCCGTTTTGCATGATCTCGTTTTGCTGATTTAAGCTCTTGTATCAACTGAATCTTGAAGGAATGTATATGAAGTTCTTTTTAGTATTGATGAACAAAATATGTGGAAAGTGAAGCGACTTTACGAGAGCTCCCTTTCACACCATCTTGCATTACCGTAATAGCTTTGCGTTCAAGACTAGTGTTTCGATTAGGTAATTTTCTAGTGTCACATGCTGGATGTCATTAAAACCACTTTGACACTACCTATATTCTTGAAAAATACTCTTCTTAAATACTTTAAATCACAATTCTTAAAATCTTTAATTAAAATAAATAAAATATTTTGTCATTAAAATTCTAAAAAAATATTATATATTTAATATAAAAATAATTACTGATAAAATCTTTTATTAATTAACACTTTATTATCTTACACATAAACACCGGAACGGTTTTACACCTGGATGCTGAAAAGAAGAAAAAAAAGCAGACCCTCAAAGTACAGGATCGAATTTATTTTTGAAGCCAAGAAACTACTTAAATTTTATTTAAATGATACAAATAACAATATACTCTAAAAAGACCTTCCTGCAAGGGTTGGCAGACACAAATTTTCTTGCTATTGTAAGAAGATCTAATTTGTCTGTCTTTTCCTTATGACAATGTAGCAACATGAAATTGTGTCATTGAGCTCCGTAAGGACATCTTGAGCCTTCTCATAGCAGAATAAGAGCGTTGTTTAACATTGTTTATAAAAGTTAAATAAGTGCAAAAAATCGACATTTCGATATGCTAAAACACAATAAATCTGACACCAGTTTATGCATTTTAAATAAAATATAATTTAATAAAGTATTCAATTAGAAAATCAGCATTCTATGACCGTCAATAAAAATAAAAAAAATAATACTAAACTTTAGAATAAGAACTATAGAAAGTTTCTATGGTTTCTATTATAAACCAGACCATGAAACCGATGTAAGAAATAATATTTCTATGCAACAAGGAGACAACAGTGTCGGCCGTTGGTGTATACAAAACTATCCGAATAAGGCCTTTAACGCATAAAATTAGAGCCCATCATGTGTCTTAAAACACTCATATTTATTTAACTATAACCATTAAAACATACTTTAGAAACTAAAGTTTTTGTGACAATAAAAAAGCCTCTTGTCTGTTTGTAACGGGTGCGCAGGCAAAATCTGGACATATGAAAAATGCATACTATCAGTAAATTAAAAATAAATGGAACATCCAATCAAATTGCAGCATGAATCACATTGGGTAGGGAGTTTCTTGCATAATATTTCGTCATCCTCTCGGCATTCATTTTCTCAGAAAAGACATGACAGAGCCAAAGCTCCGTGAGAGAGTTGGATTCAAACAAAGCGTGGGGTATCTCTCAGACGTGCAGCCAGCAATTATGGTGTCTGTGCAACGACGATGAGGAATATTATCAAGGAAGGCGGTCTAAAATGCCGAAAGAGAAAGAAGGCTCCTCAGTACACAGAGGAGCGAGTAAAGCGAGTGAAGCTGAGAGCAGGGAAATTACTCCGAAGTTTGAGTGATAAAAAAATCATCATGTACGATGAGAGCTACTTCAAGTTGAAATGTGATTATCTACCAGGAAATGATCACTACTTTACTTCGAGTCCTCAATCTGCTCCTGAACAAATCAAATATAGAACAGAAAGAAAGTTCCCTGTTCAGCTGATGGCTTGGCTTTGTGTCTCCGCAGATCACATCAGTGATCCTATATTTTTGGAGCGGCCAAACAGTGTACATGCCGATTTCTATCAAGAGCAGTGCATCAGACAAGGTCTGATGAAGTTTATCTAGAAATATCATCAAGATGACGAAATTCTCTTCTGGCCGGACCTGGCTTCTGCACATTATGCCAACAGCACTCTCAAACTTCTCCATCATCTCAACATCCCCTTTGTTGACAAGGAGTGTAATACTCCCAACGTCCCCCACTACCTCCCCATTGAGAACTTTTGGGGCGCTCTAAAGGCGAAAGTGTATGAGGGAGGCTGGGAGGCTCAAACAATCCCTCAACTACAGCAACGGATTATGAAAATGTTGAAAACAATGGATCAGTCCACGTTGCGGAAGGATTTCAAATGGATTAAGAAACGCCTTCGTGCTGTGTATAGAGACGGACCACTTTCAATTATTCTGTAAACATTTTTGTTCCTTACATCTTATCCTTCAATAAAATATAAACAGCTTCTGGAAATTTTATTTCGTCTTTTCACAATGGTGGTTTAAAATTTGTCCAGTTTTTGCCCGCGCACCCGTTAGTAAAAAAGTATGCCTAGTGTATTTTTAACATAATACATTTCACTTTCATATATAACTGCCGGGGGCTGATGTATGCCTTAGCGCCTATTGTCAAAATCTGGGAGGGGACTTCAGCCCATCAGCCCCCAGTTTCGGCACCTATGACCTTACACATTTACATTTTAATAGCTGAAGATTGCAAATGAACTTCCGCAACATGTACAATAATCAATTTCTTAAACAAGCTTTAACAAAATTAGTTTTCAAATATATATTTATAAATCAATAGTGTTTTAAGAGAGAGATTGTTTGCTACAATATGATGTAAATTTTATATAAATAAATAATAAACAAAAATCAGAAATAAAATAATTATAATAAGAAAGATGTTTATACCAAAATAAATGTATGCGAAAATTAAATATAGACAAAGATATTAACGAGGAAAAGTTCAATGTTTTTTAATTTTTCACAGCAGTATGATTGAATAGATTGCATTTGTTATACTATAAAATCTAAGTACGACTCTATAGAGATGCTTCGCTACCTTAAATATTACATTACCAACATTTATTTGTAAACATTATTTAACAATCGAAGATATAACAATCGAAAGAAGTTATTAATACTATTGGAAAAATACAGATTACCTACAATGAATCCAATATGTTCAGCAAAAAATGAAGTGAAGCTTAGTGAGCATGCCATCAAACTTATTTATACGTGCTTCATGTATTATCGTTTATCTGATATCGTACAAAAATACTGACACTATGAAAAGGTAAGTGCAACATTAATGCATAGTACTGATGACCAGTACTAATAAAGTGCGATAATACTCATTATTATCATCCTCTGAACTATACAAAGCCACGAGTTTTTATATACAAAAAATAATAATTGTGAATTTTTCAATGACCAGATTTAGTAAAAAAAATAATGGATTAAGGTTTTATAGATATGATTTACACTTAATATATTTTTACTAGAGAAAGACCCGTCACATATGACGGGTGAGCTGAATTTTCGTCTTTGAAAGTTTCTGTTTTAATTTTTAAATTGTAATTATTATAATTTATTATTTATTGTTTCGAATTCTGTGTTGATTTAACAGTCAGTCAATCAAGTCGACTCCCAGTGTCATTCGATGACGGCGCTGCACAGACAGAACCGTCTTGATGTGGGCTATACAAATTGAACACGTTTTTACGTGGATTCACTCCTGTCCCTCCGCAATTTCGCATTTTATTTGTTGATATTATTTTTTTATAACGAAAATTTGTAATTTCAACAAAATTAATTTTCAGCAATATAATTAGTAACTATGTGATAAAAATCGTCATTTATAAAATAAATTAGTATTTTATTTGTATTTTCATAAAACTTTCACGAAATTCCTTGTAGGAATCATCCAAATCGTGACTATTCGAAATCGGTGTCGATTTAACCATTTAACGACTTGTACGGTTTTCGATCGATTTCGTCTGCTTCCGGGCGTCATTCGACAAAGGCTTTGCACCGACAAAATTGTATTGATGCGGGCTATCCAGATTGACCACGTCCTTAAATGGATTCATTCGGTTCCACCACAATTTCACATTTAAAAGCGTGACCGACAAACGAACAAACACATTTTGTAGACACACACACAAATATATATATATACAGGGTGCGGCAGCTATTTGAGAACACGTAATATAGACACCCTATCTTTTTGTGTGTTATAATTACATAATTTTATTTTTGCTGGTAGACATGGCAGAAGCTACTCTTACGAATG
>MQRK01189179.1:15699-36014 GCA_001938485.1 Girardia tigrina | reverse complement strand
CGACCGTTGCTAGGGAACCGGGGACCAATCAGAAGCGTTGCTGCCTAGGCTAAGGTGATCGCGACCGTTGCTAGGGAACCAATGAGCCAATCAGAAGCGTTGCTAAGGTGATCGCGACCATTGCCATGGTAACCGCGACCGTTGCTAAGGTTATGGCGATCGTTGCCATGGTAACCGTGACCGTTGCTAAGGTGATCGCGACCGTTGCCATGGTAACCCCGCGTGGTAACTGGTTACGTAACCATGGCAACCACGGTAACTAAGGACTAACCCCCCCCGGGGGGGGGTGAGGGAGAGTCCCCATTTTTCCCCTACTTTGAAAACTATTTTCATACCAGCATGACCCAGCAGTGAATAAATATATTGAATAAATAGACATCTATTATTAGCCGGAATCCACATTTTCCTATCCCGTGTCATTACCACTCCTTGGGTTAACGTATATTCATCTATTTCAAAGTTATTAATCCGTCTTTTAATCTCCACAATCTCTCTGTTATCATGTTGCTATTAGAAAACATCTGATTCAGAAAGTGATGCTAAAACTTTGGTCTTCAATTTTTCTTTTTAAACTCCTTGTGTTATGTTTCACATTGACAGCATATATCCCAATCTCTCCTTGATAATGCATTTGCATTAGAATGATGCAAACCTTGTCTATACTCTAATTTCATATCCGAACTATATCTAAACTGTGCTGTTATATGTTTATTCGTTGTCAGCATGAATGTTATTGCTTTGTGATCCATTCTTCAAGTAAACTGTCTTCCATATAAATAGTTCTTAAAGTGTTCTGTGAAAAAATTAATTGTTAACAACTCTTTCTTCTTGTGTGGTATCCAATTTCATGTTTACTCATAATATTTATACTCAAATCAAATTTTAAATTTTTCCTATGCTCAGCAAAATTATTCTTAGCCTATTTATAATCGTGTTCTTGGACTCGTTTGCAGAATGCTCATGATTTCGAAATTCTGTGAAAGCATTTTAAAAATTATTGTGAGAAAATGTCGTGTTAAGCTTTGTTAATAAGTTCTCCTGACCATAAAATTAATGTTCAAACGGCACTCTCAACCAATTTGTAAAGAGTTTTCCATTAATTTAACATACTAGATTACACAATATATAAGCTATAAAAAAAGCTAAAACCGTCGAACTACATTATCATGAAAAATATATTTTGAAAGAGTATATTTTATTTATTATAACACAATGTAATTATATATGTTGAACTTTTAACATTTGACATACAGCTACCCGAAATATTATATAATCAGTCATTTTTGCTATTAGTTTTTATTGGGTCTTAATGACATAATTCATTTTTAATTTTTTTCTTAGTACCCTTATAGTACAGTTTATATATCCCATTCACAAATGTTCTATTATGCTCACATCCCCTAACTTCATTTCTCTTTTGGAAAACATTATTGACATTATCATCATTTTTATCACTTTTATCATTCAAATAAATATTATCACAATAACACTGGATGACAAAAATATTTTTTTTGAAATTCCAGGGTTTTCCAGCTGAATTAGACTAATTTTGATGCTCTGAGTTTGAAAATGACCTTGGTTTCGCTCAATCAGGCCAGGTTTTTTTTGTTACAGAATCTTAAAAAATTGATTTTTCTTAAAAATAAATTACTTTGGATCATCAGCTGAAAAACGACTGACGATTTTTCCGTTTTCTTCAAGAAATAAAAGTCCACGTATCCAAATTCATTCAATTTTTATTTAGTCAATCAAATTTCATAAGCATTATTATACATAATATTAGATTAAAAATGAACTTTACGTGACACAAAGTTCAGAATTCAAGGCATAAATCGGTGTTTCTTCAATTTCCGTGTGTGAGCAGCTCCTGGATTGTCTCTCTTCAGCGACCAGCAGTAGTCCACCATCATAATTGCTTCCCACCCAACCTGGTACATTTCCTCCATTTGGCGCATGTCCTGTTGGAAACTTTCTCCCTGCTCCTCACACATCACCCCAGGGTTTTCAGGAAAGTTTTCCATGTGTGAGAACAGGAAGTGCATCTTTATACTCATCAAACAACTAAGTTTTTGGAAGGCTTCTACCATGCTGCTGAAGAGTCTGGCGGGGTTTGTTGCCTTCCTGTTCCCCAGGAAGTTGTTCACCTCCTGCACAAACGATTTCCACGTGACGGACTCTAGCTAGGATACTGTATAACGAGGAAAGAGTTACTAGCAATCTTTTATTTTTGTCAACATTTTAACCATTATCTGTATGGAAAAAGATTTAAACTTAGGACAGACCATAAGGCCATCACGTTCATGCTCTATACCAAGAAACCTTTAACGGCACAGTTCCAGACATGAATTAACCATTTGAGCAGTCTGAATATAGAAATCGAGTACAGGAAAAGAGAATTACATGGAAATGCAGACATGCTATCTCGAAGTTCATTCGAGACATGCACACAATGCCAATTACAACACGAAGATGCTAAGAAGGAAAAACCGCGAATGCGATTATTAGCAATGACTACAAGAAGCAAGACAAAAGAAAGACAACGAGAATGGATACCCAAAGGAAAAAGGAGTGAGTTGATAATACAAACACACAAATTATTATGCCACGCTGGAGCAGAAAAGGTATATCATTACATTAAAGATAAATTTGATATAGAGGAAGAACGTAAGACGGTGAAAGAAGTTGTGGAAGCCTGTAGAGAATGCCAACAGACGAAAACGATGACATTGAAGACAAAAGAAGAAACTATTAAAATAATTTCAGAAGAACCATTTGAAAAGGTATATATAGACATTTGTGGCCCATGGCGAGAAACAGTACGCAAAGAGATCTACCGGAAAAAACGGTAATTCCTTTTCATTCCATTTTTGGGACAATAATTTTCTTATCATTTTCCCGATTTTGACTAAAATGGCTCCATCTGATGCTTTGTCATATCAATATAAATTCATAAAATCTTGAACAATTGATGAAGAATTCAATTGATTCGATAAATGCCGCCCTGAGCTTTTCCTCAAACTCCACGATATTGGAATCCACTTTCTCATAAATGGGAATTTAATCCTTTGAAATAAAGGCCTTCATTACAATTAATTTAAAATTAGAATCGGTGCCGGAAACTTAAAAAAAATCTTCCGCATTCTTCGGTAAATTCTTCTAGATTATCTTCTCCATTGTACGTATCGAGAACTAGATTCTTCCAATAATTGGTCGTGGTCGTCATGTTAGCTTTTATATAGAATTACACAAGGAATTAATTTCACCAAATATATTTAATAATTAAAACAAATGTAAGAAAACAGGGAGAATGAATAATGAAATAATTGGCACCACATTTAATTAATTTTATATAAATAATTTAACAATAATAATGTTGTGTACCGCAACAACTATGTTGATCATAAAAATATTATACAATGTTTTTGTAAAAAGTTAATTATTTGTAAAACAGTTTTATTTTTTAATGAAAAAAAGAAAGAATTATTTTATAAATAAAAAATAATTAATTTATGTATAAAGAAATGTTAATTATTTTTATTGTAATTTTGTTTATAACAATTCAAATAAAAAATTTTGACGGAATTTCTTTTTTTCATTCTATTGGCCATGATGGAATTTATATATCGTATGATCGTGTTTTTTTATTTCCCTTGCGGCCGTTGCATTCGCAGTGATGTTCGGATCGTTTTTGGTGGCATGTCGTTATCGGTCCGGCGTCGATGCCGATCAATTGATATTCGCAGAAACAGCGGATTCGTCGACCTCGATACAATTTCCAGTGTTTGGGACCAGGCTGATTTTTGCCGAACTGTTTCCTGGAATTCGGAACCAAATGTGTGAAAACTTAAATGAACAGTTTATTGATTCAAATCCGGCGCTCCAGTCGAGCCTCGAACAATCACAAATAATATTCTTCCTAACAGATTTAATAAACATAATTTAACTATTTCAAAAAGCGATAAATAATGAATTTTCCAGTATAACTTATGAAAGAATTTTGGAAGTGTTTCCATAATTGTATCACACAGAAAAAAACGTTGAGGAATTTATTTTGAATTTGCAACCTTACGATTTTCAAGCCTGCAAAATTTGTTTACTGCTTGAATGACAATCTCCAAGAGGTCATGAAGCGTCAGGGGTTTTAACCGCAAGATTATGCCTGTGAGCAAGACAATGGATGGTAAACAAATTTGGAACTTCCGTTTTCAAAAATGCTAGAAAACAACTATATCGACAAATTATGTCTGGTGCTCTGTCTGTTGCACATGTAGCAATATTGATCGGTGAAATTTAATTTTTGTCAAAGAATGACTTAAGAGCCATAACAAATGACTCTCCTGTGGTATCTGGGGTGAGTCTCTAACCGAATAGAAATTCCTTCTGCAGGTTGCAGTCATCGAAATAGCGAACATAGGCCATACGCAAAGCAGAGTGGTCAGGCAGTGAAGACTCATCCAATTGAATCACAAACTTAGTGTTTCGAAAATTCATTAGCAGTTGTACTTTCACGTCACCAGCCATTTCATATATGCACCTTTGAATAATGGTGTCACTGAGAGGCAATACATGGATTATTTTGGTTGGATCCTGATGCATAACAGTAAAAATTACTTCATTAAGAACTGGAAATATCAGTTTCTCAACAATTTAATGAGGTTTTCTATTTTTTATAAAAGTTCAGCAATCTTGTAAGATGTCACAAGGACATTTTCCAGATTTTCATTGCTTTTTTGAACAGATTGTTGTTCAACTGTTGAACTTGAATTGTAAAGATTTAAAAAACTCAAATGGCTTATCCTTCTTATCAGGATGGATGGTGTTGAGGTGTTCTCTAAGTCGTCTTGGTTTCATAGCTTTTTGAAAAAAGTTTGTTGGCATAAAAAATACATAGGAAGGCACTTTTCATTAGGCGATTCAATGAAACAAGGACTCAGATAATCAAGTGAATATTGATGGCACTTCTTCTTCGGTGGCATACCAAGGGGCAAAACCAAAAATAACAAATTAATATTTGAGTACAAATGTGAGATGCAAACAGCAGAAAAATTCAAGATTTAATACTTAATGATTATCATCAAACATATCGGACTGGTAAAATCTGAGTACATCACCAAGCCTGTTTGCATGTGAATGAACTAGCACGAATAATCAATATCGCCTAGCCTTGATGTGTCAGCGCCTTACGTAAGAAATACACTCAGAAAAAACAGTTTTAAGGGCGAGTCGGCTTACTAATATTCTATTTCCCTCACCTGCTGTTTGAATCACACTCCACCCTTCCTGAAAAATTATTCATTACTATGGTAGAACCTTTAAAAATGAAAAGCCCCTTTAACGTCCCTTTACCCTTAGCTCTCCCTTCAATTCTTGGAACGCCTCCAAGGGGGCAATTTCGCCCCCGTTGAAGGACACTGAAATAAATTTTGAAAAACTGGAACAATTTTAAATTTGGTAATTATGTGAAGAAACAAATAAATGACATCCAATTGTTATTTGTCTTTTCGAAATTATAATTGATAACCCGATTTTCACGTGCAAATGAGCGGGGAATCCCACCACACTGCCCGACAGCGGCCCTGATCAGTCGGATCCCGTGCGCCATCGCCAAACATAATTTGGCGACGCACATCGTATCCACGCGTCCACACCAACTGCGTATTCGGATCTCGGGTCGACGAACCGATTTGATTATCTACCACTTGAGCTGCATCGGTGGTCACGGAAAGAAACACGCGATACGGGAAGCCGCAGCGCACCGGATGGGGACCAATACTCAGCGGTGCACTGACCGGTATCGGTCGAGTCGAATCGATCTCTGATCGGCACTGATCCAGCTGATTCCTTCCGCCGAACGGTAATTTACCGCACAAGTAAGAGATGCTGGCCGCAGCCACTCGGTCCGGCAGCCGGCACCTCATTGGTGTCAGAAGTTGGATATTGTCATATATTTTTTAAAAATGTTTGGATGATTCCTTTACATCAATTTCAATTTGTCAATGTAGTCTTGTACCTTAAAACGTCAGCGTAATCCTATTTCAAAAGATTAAATAAAAGATAGATATTTTTTATTTAATATTTAACTGTTAACAATAGCCAAATAATTAAAAAATACAAAAAATATAGTTTTACTAATTGGTAAGATCAGCGGTCTTAATTTGTAGTGATAGTTCCAATTTTCTGATCCATCAAGATATTTATATTTTTATATATTTATTTATTAAATATATAAATTATTCTTAAAAATCTAAGTGAAAATATTTATTCACGGTTATTTTTTGAGTCGCTATAATTAAAAATTTTGTTATTGCTTTCTGTAAAAATTAGAAATGTCTCCATTTTTGATTAAGATTTATTTTGTCCAACTCTGCTGGAAAGTGCACCCCTCCCTCAAACAATTTACTTAAGAATATACAGAAGTATCAAACTGACTCCTCTCAGCTTTCATTCAATTATAATTTTGTTAGTGACAATTCGTTGAAACATCGTTCGGAATTTATTCTCCCAATTTATTGTTGAAAAAATTATTTGTGAAAAAGACTTGCTTGAGGAATGTGTTTTGTCAGTGACAATTTTGAGTTGATTTTTTTCCAACAGTTTCACGGTTCTTAATTGACACTAATAAACGAGACATAAATTATATCGTTTTCAGACACTCTTTAAATGTATTAGTAAATATTTTGTTGAGATTTGAGTCTTAAACGGTCACAATTAAAACTTGAATCAGATTCAAATGAATCATTTTAAGATTGATGTTTATTTTTTGGCTTTTCAAAATATTCTCTAACTGTTATGATACTCCAAGGCGAAAAAAAGGGCTTAAGAAACGAGACTTGTATATGATTTACAACTTCAAATACTATATATATATATATATTGAATGGTTACAAAAGTCAATGTATATTTTCTGGAAAGATTCATCTTCTGATTGCTTTATGTGCTTTTTTAGTGTCTTCCTTTTTGAAAATTTAGGCATCATTGAACAACTTCTTTTAAAATTCTCCCGCATCGTCCATGTCGAAATCATCTCGAAAGTAGTTATTGACCTTATTACTCCATGCATGACACAACAGTTTCTGCATTTCTTCAATAAAATTTGTTCGTTTGACTAAATCGTACAACGACAAAAGCGCCACACTATGAAATTTTTGTAAAAATATTTGTTTAAATTCTTAACAGTATCATTATTTCTAATATAAAGAATGAATACAAAATTTTTTTGATTTACTAGTTTCATTTATTTTCATGATTATTCTTGCCATTGTGTCAAATAAATAGTTTTCCACATGACCCTGTTTCCTTACTTTTGGTAGTCTTTGAATGCTATCGTAAGACATGTTGTGCATTTTCTACTCTTTATAGATAAGTCTGGTTTCTTCATGTTTTCCGGTTTTTCTGTTGTTAAAACTTAACTGCTCTCTGATTTCATTCTAAATAATTTATGTTTATGAATGTCATTATTATTATTGTCTTTCTTTTATTATCTATTAGTCTCTTCCATTTTCTTAACGTTTTTTTGCTTTATAACTCTTCTAATATAAAACTTATACTACTACTTCGATACATATAAATACTTTGTGAATCACTGTTATATTTTAAGGGAGTGTTATGATTGGCTGCTCTCTGTCATTTAGGATGGTCATATCTAACAATGATTCTTCATAGTCTTCCTCAAAATTAGTTAAATATCCCTGACTTTTATGTTTCCTGCCTTCTGTATTTCTACACCTTATGTGATCTTAACTATCATTTACCGTCGTTGTTATATGTAGGTTCATTTCATAAATCTCGCATAATATCCTGCAGAACAATTATTTTCCCTATCACCTCTATCTAGACATTACAGTCAATTATGGGGTAATTTCTTCTAACCGTAGCATATTAATGGTTGTCTTTCAAAAATATTTCTAACTATGGTTTTCTTTTCCACATTCAAAACATCTGACTGGTACTCGTAGAGTAAATAATGCATTTGTGAGTACATTTCTCTACACGTAACATGACAAGCATTTAATTATTTTCTTCTTATAAAATAATTTAATTATTTTATTATTTCTAATAGATAATAGAAGAAAGACAATAATAATAATGACATTCATAAACATAAATTTCCTTGTGTATATAATTCGATCTGCTAACATTACTCGTTTACTGTGAAGTACACTGTAAATACCACTATGTCTTACTACTTGTACATCTTCTGTGCTTTGATGCCTTGCATCTTTTCCTTGATCCCATCAAAAACTTTCACATCGCGTCAACAGATTTATTATTTATTTCTCTATCGTTGAAAGATTGCAACAAACATTTTTAAACTAGAAAAACAATTTCAAAATTATATATTTTGTATATCCGATAGTCAAAAGATTTTGTCAAAAGATCAATGAACCATGTCATACAGCCAGAGTCAATATCGTAACACCGCATCAATCAATAGTAGAAACAAATATATACATCGTCAATACAAAAGTCTGGGAAAACATTGCAAAGAATTACAAGTTTCAAAGAAAATTTAGAATTTTCAAACAAAAAAAATAAAAAAACTTTTTCAAATAACGATATATAGACATCTGATTGTCAATGGAGACGCTGGATCAGTTTTCGAGGGCGTTTACTTTAGTCAGATTTGTCTTCCGCCACATAATGACGAGAGGTGCTGCGAAAACCGAACACAGTAGAAGAATGGACCCACTAACGAGGTAGGCAAGTTCGCAACTACTGGTCACGTCACATATGTATCCTGAGAAAAATATTTCGATTAAAATACTCTATCCATTTTTAACGGATTGTGAGGAATAATTATTAAATAGCCTATAAAAACTTTCGGGACATAAAAGTGCCAAGAGACACAAGAAGGTACGGAAAGAGAGTTCAATATGACTTAATATTTATGTATTTTAATTGACAACAACATCAATCATTTGACCACATGAAGAGCACATTCTCGTTCTATGGATTCGAATTTCCATTTTTATAATAAATCTTTTGAAAATGAATGCTTAATTCATATAATATTCTTTATGATCTTTTATCTCTAACTTTCACCTAAATCCGAATTTACACAATATTACGAAAGTATTTGATCATCTTGCTTTGGAATTATATTTTTTGATATTAGTCCGGAGGATGAATTACAGAGCATGAAACCCCGGGACAAAAACCCTAGAGGACAAATTTACACGCTAGTACAAAAGCTCCCAGACAAAACCTCTATGGACAAACCCTGCCTGACAAAAACCAATTAAATGATATTTTATATATCTTTTTCATATATTTCTTTATATATTGTCCATAAGCAAATGGATAACGAATGTCCTTTAAAAATATTTTTAAAATTTAAATAAATCGCCATCGTTTTTGAAAAATAAATAAATAAGTGATAAATATGTATAAACAGTTGTATAAATGAAAATGACGTTTGCCCAAAACTAGCCAACATAGAAAACAACATTGATGGAATTCGTGACATCCCAACAAGGACATGTAAAAATGTTTGTTGATGGTCACGTTTGTTAAATAAAAAAATGACAAATCGTGTCACATAATCTGGATTTGAGAAGACCTAGTAAGGTTGGATGCACAGCTAAAATTAAACTTTCTGGAGAAGTAGTATGAAGATTTAACGGTAACTGAAATTATACAGATGCAGCACAAAGAGAAGTAAACAATGTTTTTCAACTAATTAAAAAACTGGCTGAAGTATCTGAAGGAACGTTCCAGTAATTTATAAGCTAATTTTTGTCAACGATATGTAAAGTAAATATCAAAGATCGATTCCTTATGGATTAAAAATGCATAATAACTAATATTGGATTCTTCATCAAGAATAGAATTCATTAAAGCAAAACTTTACTTATATCACAATTACAATTATTCAAACATTTTTCTTGAGGAAATTTTCTTTTGTTTTTTTGCCCAGATTATTTATACATAAAAATACTGAATTATAATATTGATAAGTTATTTATTAAAATTTTAATTAAAAATGAATCTATTATTTTTGATTACGTTAATTTATAGATTAACATTTAAATATTTTATACAAAATCTTTAAAATATATTATAAAAATCAACATAATTACTGTTTTATTTTAAAGCATTTTTAAACATATTTTAGTTAAATTACAACGATTTCTATTAATTTAAAATTATTTTGATGTTTTTATTTCAATATTATTTAAAAACCATTTAACTTAAATAATTTTAGATCTTTAAAATATTTGAATAGTACATCTACTATTAAAATTAAATTCCTAAATATTTTTTATGCTTCGTTATTTTTAAAACATTCAATTATAAATTATTTTTAAATACAAATTATGGTTTACAATTAATTGCAAGAAAACATTATGATTTTTTTATTCTACAACTTAATTTTATTTACAGTTTTTGTTACTCCGAAATATATATTTTAAAAGTCTTGTACAATAAATAAAAATTTATTTACAATTTTTTGTTAATCCGAAATATTTATTTTTTTTTTAAAAAAACTTACGTAAATAAATTATGTGAACTTATTTAATTATAAATATGATATTACAAATTAATTATTCAAAAATTTAAAGTTCACCAAAAAACCCCTAACAACTAAGATTTCATTCTATTTGATTTCGGTTCAGTCAATAATACAGAATGTTGATCTTTGGAACATATGAACATCAAAAACTGTTGAAAAAAACATCTTACAGGTTCATAGATTGAGATTTAAAAATTGCTCTTACTCATTCATTTAACTCTAAACAATCCAAGGACAAAACATTCACTGTATAAACACGGTTATCATTCATGTTAACTTGGAACCATTTGCTGATTCGAATGGGTTTGGCATGATCAGTGGAAATGAACTCTTGTAGAATGGATATGTTATAAGAAAATATCTTCTGGTTGTTACGAACAACTTCGTGACAGCTCCAAACACCTTTTTAATTTTATCAAAAAGAATTTTAATTTTAACAAAACTTTTATCGAGGCAACTTTTAGTCTAAACATTAAAAGTTGTGAGGATCTGGCACTCTTAAAATTTTTGAATATTTAAAATAAGAAAATATTTAAAATCAAAAGTTTTTGAAAAGAATTATAATTAAAAATATAAACTTGAAAAAGAATGGCAATTTTTTTATTATAAACAAATAAACGCCATTTAAAAATATATTTTATTTGTTTATAATTAAAAATACCATTCATTAATTTAAAAAAAAGTACATCTCAAAATATTTTTAATTTAATGAAATTTTATTTGTTAAACAAATTAAGTTTAAAATTATTTGTTAAATAAATGATTTTTTAAATTTGAATAACTTTGAGAATTATTTGTAAAAATAACGATTTTAATAAATAACTTATCTGCATTTATAATTCCGTATTTTTATGTATAATGAATCTGGTGGAAAAAACAAAAGAAAAGTTCCATAGCAAAAATTGTATAAATAATTGTTAATTGTTATAGAAATAAAGTTTTGTGTTTTAATGAATTTAATTCTTGATCAAGAACCCAACA
This sequence comes from Girardia tigrina, assembly GCA_001938485.1. Classification (NCBI taxonomy): domain Eukaryota; kingdom Metazoa; phylum Platyhelminthes; order Tricladida; family Dugesiidae; genus Girardia; species Girardia tigrina. The sequence continues at coordinate 24,520 of MQRK01189179.1, read as the reverse complement.
AACATGACTATTTTTATTTAAACGTAAAATTAATATTTTGTTAGTTTTTTATATTTATTTTTCATGCTAAAAGAGTCCACAAGACTTACGTTGCTCGTATCAGGATTAATGTACACTTTAAAATTTCTAATTAAAATGTGTTTATACTTAAATTTAAAGTTCAGATAAAGTTATTATTAAATAATCAGAACATTCAAATCCTCATCGTAGGAGAGATACGACTCTAAAACATGCAAAAAATTCCTTCAAAGACCTTCCTCTGAATATGTAATAAGTCATTTATGGAATATGAATGAAATGAATTGACTTTCTAATAGAAAAATGTATCTAAAATTTGTGCAATAAAAGATGAAAGTAAATGAAATAGTATCAAAAATAGGATTTATTAATCAACTAAAACACCAGTCTTTATAATGAGATTTGCTTTGAAAGACTTCCAAATAAAGCGAATATAAATCTGTTCAGAAAATACAAGCACATATTACTGTACGAGGTAGATTATCAAAACATTTATTGGTTTGACACTAGCTCAAGTTTAGAAAGATCCATAAAAGCTGCTGAGTGAAACTTTGTGAATTAATCGGAACACAAGCTTAAAGATGAGTGAAAGTAAGAGCGAACAAATTTTTACACATAATGGAAAGTAAATTTTATTCCGTAATTCAGATATATAACTAGTAGTTCGACCAAGACTTATTTCAAAAATCGGTAGATGAGGGAAAACTCTTCAAACACATAGTAATGTATGATAGAATTTTGAGGAGCCGGTACATTTCATTTTTATCTGAACAAGACATGTGAAGTTCTATTGCCAAAATGTAACGGATATCAAATTATGATCCGGACTGGAAGAAGTCAGATCTAGTAAACCATATTTCCTTCAAATAGCCCGTCCCACACAAGCCAAAATACTTAAAATCTTAACCTTTTTACATGTGCTACCCCTTGTTTCTATTAAATTAACATTTACTTCTCGAAAAAACCTAGGCTAATCGTAACTAAATGAAAACCAAGCCAAGGGTTTATGCGACTCCCAGAAAAGGAAAAAAGCCGAAATTAGAAATTATTAAAGTAAATTATTATTAGAATTAAAGTCGTCAATCAATTAGAGGGATGTAAATGTACGAAAGTTTTGACAAAGATTGTCCTGATGACAATCAAATTTGCAATAATAATAAAAATATTGGTGTTCTTAATAAATAATATTTCTGTATTAAAAAGGAATATTGCAACTGTTAGGATTTTGTGCTCACAAACATTTTTATATGTTATAATTTAAAATTGTAAATTTACAAGTTGTGAAACTAAGTTTTTAAAATAATAAAAAATTATTAAAACTCTAAAATTGAGAAATCGTAAATTTGAAAATTGAGGTTGAATTTTATATTATTAGAGATTTATTAACTTACACCACCAAGGACATTTGCTTTGAATCTGTAAGAGCTAATACTCCTGAGAACAAGCTTAAACGAAAAACATTTCTAGAACAGCGCTTAATATTTCAGGCTGGAAATCTTCCTATCTGTTTTATGGATGAAACAAATTACAATGTCCATATTTCTAGAAGTGAAGGTCGTTCTCAGAAAGAAACCAGATGTACCACAATTGCTGCTAACTCAAAGGGAAGTAACATGCATACAATATGTTGCATGAGCAGCATTGGTCTCATATATTATGAGATGAAAAGAGGTTCATTTCGTGGAGATAAGGTATGCGAATGAAGCAGTGTCTGCGAGTAAATTTGGAAGCCATATCGATATGGTTATTGATAATCAACCCCGACTCTCGCAACTCGAAAGTGTATTCGGTGAAGATGAATTCAAAGGAAATATCCTCTTGGGATTGACACCTAACAGTCCTATGTTTAATCAAATGGAGAATATATGGTCTGTCGCCAAATCGACTGTCAAAAAGCTTTTAGCAGTACGAGACATCAGAATCATACGATCAACTCAAACTTAAGTGTTAGAGAGTATCGTCTTCGTGCTCTTGAGGAATTTATCGAAGAAGGAATGAAGAGTGTGAGGGATAATTTGGAATGTTGTAAGTTTTTTGTAATATGCTGTTTTGATTTGTGACTCTCCTACTCAGATGGGATTGATATGTTTATTGATTGATTATTTGAATCTAATGAAATTAATCTAATGGTATTAATTTTAAGTACTAATTAATTACAGTTTTATAATTATGAATTTTAATAATATTTTTAGTAAACGATTTTAACTTATTAAATTTAATATATTTTAAAAATTAATGGTCATTTTAAAAATTACGTAATGTATTTTCATCCAATAAAATTTAGGAAATTAAAAATTAATATTAAAAACTTTCCCATTCATTGTTTTTTTAGATTTGAATATGTAATCAAAAACTATATTAATCAAAGAAAGATGACCTCTGAAAATTGTTGTGAAGAAACTGTTTGTGTTGTCAATAAATGTTTGCATTCAAATTGTGATGTTGTTAATATGGCGACCACGCTCATGTGAAAACGAACATTATGGGATGTGAAAAATTCAATGGATCAGAATCGGATTTGGAAGATTTCATTGATAATTTCGAACGCTAGTCCGACATTATGGGTATAGCAGAAGAGAGGAAAATAGTGATGGTGACTGTGTTTATGACACCATCGGCAATAAAAAAATATTCAGAGATGGACGGTAAAAATTACAAAGAAAAATTGAAAGCTGCATTTACTAAAGAAAAATCCATTCTGGTTAATCAAGAGTATAACTCCAGGAATGTGCACGAACTTTGTTGCGAAAATTCAAAGCAAAGTTGTTAATGCTATTAACACGATAGACATGGAGTTTTAATAAAAACATTCTTGTATTTTTTGTTAAATATATCTTGGAATTACTGTTTTTCAGTTTTAAATTAAAATTTTTACTATTCTCACATTGAAAGTAAAAAGGTATAGATGACAAAAAAATACAGTTCAACTGATGATTTTCTTTGTGTATCTGATGACCATTATAATGATTCTGCATTTTTGCGAAGGTCTAAGAGTATATATGTTAATTTTTATCAGAAGAAATTGAGAAACATGGTGACTCAAATCCTCTATTGTCCGGAACTGGTGTTTTCATACGATAATAACTATTCTATCCCATCACAATCTTCTTGGTTGAAAAAGGATGTAATCTTCGCATTGCCTAAAACAGATACAACGATAGAAGCTACAACAAACTATCAAAAATATGCAGAAAACAATGGATCGGCCAACTTTGCGAATTGATAGTTTTAAATTTATGAGAATTTTGCTGGCGTTTAAGTTTATTCTTAAATTTAAATTTTATGCGTTAAAAAATTTGTAAATGTTTATAAAACTAAGTTTGTATAAGTAAAATAATAATGATATGATCAGTAAAAGATACCTGATATAAGAGTGCCTATCAGGTTACCACAACCGGATACAAGAAGGAATATCCCCAGACCGGCTGGATACAGTTTCACAGATGTAAAATGTAGTAATATAACTCCGAATAAAGCATAACAAACGCTCTGTCCAAATCCAAATGTAAAATGAAGACATAATAATGTCAAATAAGATGAAACTTGTTTCATTATTATTGTAACTAATCCAGCAAAGACACAACCAATAATATAAAGTAATATTGCAGGAATATATGCAGAAAGAAGGCCAAATAATATTTGTCCTATAATGAATAATAATATATTATATATATCATTTTAAAAACCGTTTTTATTTTTACAGGTATGTCTCAGTTTACGTCACATATCCGTTCGATAAAAGTGTAAATAAATCCGAATATAATTAGGTTCCAAGTAAATGAATAATACAAGTATAAAATATTTTGTTATTTTATTTTATATTCCTGAATCACAATGAAAAAGTGAAATTTCAAAGGCTTCAAATCTTTCACATTTTTCAGAAAAAAAGTATCGCGCTGCAATTGTTTAGATTTTTATTTTCTTTTATTATGAATATCGGAATAGGGGTAGAATGGACACGATGATAATTCTACTGAAATTTGAACTTTGATCCCAATAATTGTCTAATTCACAAAGGTCATCCTTTAAATTCTCCATGATTGATTGATCGGCTATTTTCATAACTCTTGGAGTTTTTTCCTCGATTTCTTCTTCCTCCTCGTTTGATCGTTAATGACTTAATTATTTTGTTTTTTTTCGTTGTCACTTAGTCGTTACTTCTAAAAGGCTTTCACATCTCCAGCTGTAACATCGTCAAGTACAACATCAAAAGTACGACAATGAAAATAAGTCTACTAGTAATATAATCTTTTTGAATCTTTGAATCACAATGTAGATTGCACTACGGCGTAATTGTGAATGGGTGTAAACCGAGGGATACCTGTATTTTTAAAAAATGGAATTTAATTACCAATACAAGAACCAGCTCCTGTAAGCGATATTAGAAATGAGGCTTTGGTTTCATCGATACCAATGTTCAACGCATGATTGTAAGAAAACGTCCAAATGACCACAACCGAAAACGAAAAAAGAAAAGATATCACGTAAAAAAGAATTAGCTTCCAATTTTTCCATAAATTCTGAGAAAATAATGACAAAAAGGACACTTTAAGCTTGGCAAGAAATAATCGCCATTTAGATTGGGATATGTTTTGAGAATTATTTGATTTCTCAATATCGTTAAGAACACCTACAATAATTATCATTTACTATTCTGGGTTCTATTTAGAATTATTCACCTTTAATTTTTGTATAACTGGTATCTAATACTTCGGTTTCAGAATTTTCGTACAAAAGACTTGGCTTTGAAGAAAGAGTTTCTTGACTCTCTCGATGAGATCCTGAAAAAAATATAGATAAGAAAGAATACAAATTTTCTTTTTTTTACTAAATTTAAATAAATTGAGTAAAAACAAAAATAAAAATCTTAATGGTGCCCGGTAAATAATCATAATATTTGAAAGTTACACATAAAAGACGTTTAAATTATTGTGTTATTAGTTATTACAATGATACTAATAAATGAATTAATAAATTCTACATTTATTATGAATCTTGCTAAGAAGAAACTGAATAAAAGACGAAAATTGGAAGTAAAAGTATTAGAAGCCACAGTTACAACAAATTAAATTATATTAATATTTATAAATATATTTATGAGGAGGTATTTAATTTAGTTCGCTGATCAAAATTTAAATGGACTTAAAAATTATTTTGAACTGAAATCAAATTGAAAATTTTAAAAATTAAGTAGAATGATAATTAAATATTGTAACTTTGACTTTAAAAATATTCTTTATAAATTTATTTGATTTAAAATATTAGTTTAGTAAAAAAACAAATGTATTAAAAACAGATAACAGATAAAACAGTATTTTTAAAAATAATAATTTTATTTGAATTTTATTAAAAAAATTTTATTAAAATCTGTAAAATTTAATTTTCAAATTTTGAAATCGATTTAGGATATGAATAAAAAATTAAATATTTAAAACATAAAAATATTGAATATTAAATATACGTAAATTAATAGTTTTCTTAAATATTTTATAAAAATTTTAAAATTAAATATTATTTTGATTTTATTTAAAATAAATTTAAAATTATTGGAAAATAGAGATCAGTGAATTGATTAAAAATTTAATAATGATGGTGCTCCAGTGGTTGTTGATATTACTTCAAGTCTGGTCCATGTTTGAAAATAGAAATGACTTCAAAGGTTCACTGTATTATCTCATCCGATCTAACCGAGTCAATGATGAGTGTTTTCACCCATCAAACATCAATGGTATTTGGAAAGTTAAAAGGATAATTGGAGAATGATCAGGAAAAATTCATTGACAGAAAATCATCGACAAAAAATTTACAGAAACGTAAAACCTTATAAAATTATTTCATTATCAATCGAGACAGGATTATTTTTATAATTCTTCACATCAAATTTGGTTAAATAAAACAGTTTGTTCATTTTTAGACTTCAGCTAAATTGTCGTTTGTTGTAGTAACCTAGTATACGTTTCTTCCATTTAGTTTGGTAAGAGTACAAAGGAGAACGAGAAATTAACCAGGAATCATATATTGATTACAGCTGGTAATATCATAATAGTACGGTTTAAAATGTCCATGAGTATACTTATATTCACTTTGTACCATTAATGTTAGAATCTTCTTCGACCGATGATTATCAACGAGTTATCTTTAAGTGATTATATTCTTACACCACTTGAAATTATATTGTGTCTAATTATTGGATTTAAGTAATTTAAGCTTTGAGTCACAATAATAATTTCTGGGACTTTGCCGTTAGTCTCATCTGTGCAATTGCTATCCTTCTTCATGTTTTTAATATAATCTTACCTATAATGATAACGTGAATATGGTCATTTAACTTTTTGGTACTTCTGGAACCTCAATTATATTTTTTTAATTTATCTTGTTTATTTTTACCAATTTAAACACTTGTTTTTCGATTTTACAAATTTTTCACTTCCTTTTATAAATCTAACTTATTATAAAAATACTTAATTAATGCAATTTTTAACAGAAAATCTTTAACAACTTTAATAAAATTCTACGTTTTTATTTTTTAAGAAAACTTAAGATTAAAGAAATATAAGTTTTGCCATCCTATAAAAAGTAATAAACGTTAGTGAATGTAAACATGTAAAAAAATTAACTCAAAATTTTCTATTTAGATCAGTAAATTTTGTATTTTCCTTTAAATCTTTGTGGACGAATTTTCCTGTGGTAAAAAGATCTGGGACCTTTCCTAAACTCAATATTTTCACAAGAAAAAAATAAAAATAATTTATTTAATTATAAAAAATTATAAATTTTGCAACATTGTTCGTATGATCATCTTATGTATTTATTTTATTTTTCAAATAATATTTTTTTAATAAAAATATTCTTTTTCTTGAGTAAATTGTGTTTGTAAGACTCGTAAAAAAATCAAAAAGACTCGTAAACATTGTCCATTACTATAGGGAATTACGGGAACCAAAAGGTCTCCCATTTCGAAACTATTTCAATCATTTGTTTTATTTTATCTGTCTCAATTCTATATGAAAAAACGTCTATATTTTTATATATATTAAGTTATTTTATTCATAAAATATAAATTTATTTACAAATAAATTCAAACTTTGTAAAAAGATGAAAATAAAATGAGAAAGAGAAAAAAGATTCAGTCACGATTGAAACGCTCTCCCACATAAAGAACGATAAATGGAAATAGACAAAGAAAAAGGGAGTAAACACTTTAAATAATTCGAAATCCGCCATTCATAATCATCTGGAATTTCAGCTACTATTTTGAATAAACATTTTTTTTAATTTTTATGAGTGGTGTTATTTTTTTTATGAAATTTAGTAATAGTAAATAATTATTTAAAAATATATTAATTAGGTAATTGTCCAATTAGAAATTTAATTCAATAAAACACATTTTAATCAAAATTCTTTAATTAATCAATTGCCATTTTCTACAACTGTCTCCTAACGTTTTCATATTTTCCTGATTTTTACTCCATAGATGTTACGTGATTTTTGCAATTAAATCCTTAGGGTATTTTTTGACCGCTTTCACAGAATGAAAATATTTGTCACTTAATTTATTTTGCATTTACCGAGACAGATGGAAAAATAGTCAAGTATTATCGTGGTGCAGGATGACATATTTTCGATTGTCCAAACGTGGATATTTATCTTAAATTTCCGAACTTAATTTGGTGAGTCGCTCAGAGAGTATGTTCGCTTTTAGTGTGTCAATGTCTACCATACAGTGTATGGAATTACAATCTTTGAAACAACTCTCGATCCAAAGTCATTCTTATGGCTTCGAAAAATACTGTAATTTGCGGAACCATAGCTACGTGTATGCACAATGGCGTATGATATCACAAATAGCTGTGATGGCATAAAGTGATAAGAAGGCATATTCTTCCAGTTAAAGATGTTTAAGATGTCTTTCATTGGTCATATTAAGTCTACATCTTCTAGAACTTTTCTGCTAATTTTTTCTTCACAAAAAAGTATCATTGTATAAATTATTAAACTCCGCAATAAATTTATCCTTCTACAGACTTAGACTTTTCTATGGTATGTCTTTTACCAAATGAGGATTCACTGCAGTAAATAATAGATACTTATGCTTAATTACACTTCAGTTTAACTTCAACTGCTGAGTTTCCAATTCACTTCATCACAAATCTACCTAAAAGATGTAAATAACATAGTTCTTGTCTATTGGGATGATCTTCATCAAGTATTTGTAACGGCCGAGCCCTCAAATTCTTTATTTTTATTTCTTATGCAATTATATTTCAAGTGGTTTTTGCAATATGCAGTTTACTTGATACAAATAAATACAAAATAATTGATTTAACATTTAACAGTGTTAGGATAAATTAAATTTCGAAAAATCCGATATATTATTTATTTGTATTATATTATATTATATTTATTGTAGTGATCACAATTTATTAACTTAATTAATTATTAATTTAATTTTAACGGAATTAATTATTAATTAACTAATTTAATTCTATCAAAACGTAACAACAAAAAATGCGTAAAAAATACGAAATTTAATAAAAAAAAACAATGGAGTGAATCGACAACATTGGAACAGAGACAGAATGTCGAAAATTAAATTTTAAAAAATTAACACAATAATTATGGTGTTTAAATAATATACAATTTGGTCCTTGTTTTCAAAAAATATATCTTTTGTGATTTGGAATTTTTTCTATTTTTGACCAATTTTCTCAACAAATTCTTTATCGACTTTAATGAAATTTAATTGAAATTTCTGAGTGAATATTCGAACGATTGGTCATGACCATCTGCAAAGGACTGACAA
>MQRK01189179.1:3310-15564 GCA_001938485.1 Girardia tigrina | reverse complement strand
CCGAAACCGGTAGGATATTACTTTTTTTCAACAGATTCTCTCGATCCAATTCCCAGGATCGATTTACGACAATCGGGCCAGCTCAGGTCTCACGTAGACGATGTGGCGCCCACTTTACATTTATATTTATATTATATTTTATTATTTATATTATATTATAAATAATTATATATATTATTTATTTGTATTATATTATATTATATTTATATTATATTTTATTATTTATATTATATTTAACAGGATAAAATAATATTCATATTCTTTATTTTATACAACCAATATCATAGAACACAAGATTTACCCATATTATTTTGGTTACTGTATAAAGATAATCTTCGAACAAATGATGCATTGCGTTCATCAACCGGAAGAGAAACTGAAAAGTTATCACCAGTGTTGATCCTTCTATCTAAAGAGACAGATTTAAGAGTACAGTTGATTGGTTTGTGGAATGGCTCGCAATATTTGGTTTGTGTCATGGACAAAAGGACAGATGATCTTTGATTAAAATTTTTTGTAATTGGTCTCGATAAAGCGATTATAGTGTGTGGCTCGCCTGTAATTAATAATCCATCAAAGAAGACACGTGGAAGCATGCCGAAGTACTTGAGTCATCGATGCGAGTTGAGCTACCGAAATCGGTTGTAGAATATGAATGCGGAATAGTTTCAATTATTGAATGATTGTTATCATCAGAATTTATTATCTCGATATTAATTTTGCTGTTCTGAAATATAAAAAAAACATTGTTATTATTTTTAATGATCTGTAAAATACAATAATATTTCATATTATTGCTGCTATAATTTTACTAATTACTTAAAGATAAGATGTGAAGGGAGACAGATCCGTCTTTTCCGATATCGTTTCAAAATCCAAATTTTTCTTATTTAAAGATTTGTTTACAAAAACTGATATTAGATAAAAACTAATTTCAAGATTTAAATCTGAAGCACATCGACTTTGAAAATTTTGTGAAGGAAATAAATACTATTTAACATGTCTGTTTTAGATGAGAACATATTGAACACGTTTCTCTAAATGCTTAATAAATTGTAACGAAACTAATAGGTGACATTTATTAATTTCGTTACTTAAATGAATGAAATATTTAAATACAATTAAAATAAATACTTAACTAATATAAATGACGTAAGATAAATATATTAATATAACCAATAACGGAAAGTTTTAGGAATAAGTAAAGTTTTGATCACACTACAGAATATAGGTCAAAGTTAACTATATCTTACGGTGAAAATTTTCGATAAGATCTGCAATAGTTTTGATTGATCTTTACTATTTTTTGTCGGAATAACTTTTTGTAAAAAATCAATCGAGGAATAACACGAATGAATGGTTGTGGTTATGAAGTTCGGGATTTTGATTAAGTATATAAGAATATCTTTTTTGTCACCGCAGTAGTAGAGATGAAATTATTATTTCTAATGTTCGTTGTCTGATAACCAATTATATTTTTGGCTGAAATTCTTTTTGAGTCACCGTTTCGAGGTTAACGGATAAATGTTGAGTGACTAGGAATTATTTTTTTGAGCAAATATTATTTGAAAATATTCGTTATCGGATATAGAAATATCTTTGTTACAAAATTATTCTTATGAATTTCGTTATCTTGATTCGTTATTAAATATTCTACGATCCACCGTAATTAGTAATTTAGTCCCCGGTAAATAATCTTTTAATTTGCATGAATTACTTTTGATGCATTTAAACATCCAAAGTTTCATATTTGAAATTACTTTATTAATTGAAAAAATATCTCTGAGAATAGAGTATTTTATTACATCGGTATGAAAAAAATTTTCATCATTATAAAAATAAAAATGAATGTTGATTTGAAAGAAAATTTAAATTATCATTGAAATTGGAATTGAAAATTGAAATTGAAATTAAAAATTAAAATTACTGTATTTTCCGTGTATAAGATCCCCAAATTATTTTTAGGTGTGCATTTTTGGAAAAAAGTTCAAAAAAGTACATTAATTCATTCCGTAAAATAAATTGAAATCTTTTGTGTTGGAGAAATATTTCAAATATTTACTAATTTTTGAAAATTCGCGTTAAATGTTCATTAAATTTTGACAAAAAAGGGGGTCTTATACACAGGAAAATACGGTAACCATCAAATTAAAATTACCATTGACTGGTCTTCCCGAGTTTTTACTTCATGAAAAATAAACAAAAAATAATGTAGATGCTAACATATATATATATATATATTGTATTATATTATAAATAAATGATTAACGAAAAAAATGAGTCCATACAACAGCCCCTCCTACAGAAGTAGACAATTTTTAGTCGGCCTAAGTTTACGAACTGCTATGCATTCAATCTTAATCTTTAGTTGTACTATTCCGTAATTTACTAGTTCCGAGTCGTTAGTACAGTGTATACGTCTTTTTGTCTCCTTTATTTTGACATCTTTCGTATTTTTGAGTAAGTCTACTTTAATTACATTGACTCGTGCTGCCGTATCCAATAAACATCGTACTTTTTTATTCTTTATTTGAAATTCTATACTAGGTCTCCCTTTCCGTTCTTCGTATTCTATTTTAAACTTTGATATTTTCATTATCTCTGTGCTTCTATCTTCATCTTTTTCTGTGATCAAACTGTTACATTTCTAATTGTGTATTTCGTTTTCACCATCTAATATACACAATTCTTGAGGAATATTTTCAACAGCGTCCCATACACAACATACGTCATCATGCAAACAATCATTCACACAGTCAAACATACACATACATTCGTTTCTTAGTGAAGTGCACTGATCACTTCTCCCTGTGACCGTGCCTCCTCGTTTCCCTGTTCGTCTCTGAAATTTTTTTAGTTTGTAATATTTTCTCTTCTTGTTAGACTTCCTCTTTTATTCGATCTTTCCGACATTCTTTCCCACTCATCATCAAAGTCTTCTAATTCTGCTACTTGGTCTCTTCTATTCGTATATCCCATCCGACCTCTGTACTCTGTGTTTGTGTATTCTTTTCGGTCATTTCTTCTATTCCTTGTATCTTCTCTTCCAGATTGTTCGCGTTCTCTAAATCTGTTTGGATTCTCATAACATTGTGTTCTTACATGCCCTTTCTTATTACGATGGTTGCATTTAACATTTGGGCATTCCCGTCTCACATGTCCTTCTTCATGGCAGGTTCGACATATGATCCTTCTCGCATTAAAATTTCTTCTTGGTTCTTCGATCTTTCTCTCTTCGTATCTTGGTCTCGGTTTTCTTGTTCAATATTCTACTTCCTTCCATTCTTTATTTTTCTTTGTCGTGTACGCGTCCACTCTTATATTCCTGTCTTTCAGCTCAAATTCGTAAATTTTCTCCTGGATATTTTTAATATCTTCTGCTTTTGTGGCATTTCTCTTCTTACTTCTCTATGTTCGATGGCGTTGGCGTACGCTATATCCGAAAGTTCCTTTTTTCTTAGTTTTTTCTCAACTATTTTTTTCCAGTAGTTCATCAATTTTTTTAAATACTTCTGATGGATTTTTATCCACGATTCTAATCTCTACAAGCTCCTTAATTATCTCTAAAATATTTTTCTCTTTCGAGAATGCACTTCTCATTCTTGTTTCCCAGCTACCTCCTTGTGTTTTCTCATATTTATTTATCGCTTCTGGGGTAATGAATGCTGTAACTAATATTGCTTTTCTTTCTTCCTTAAATCCCAAAATTTTTGAATATCTCTCAAAGTTTATTATGAATTCTTCTAGTTTTACTTCTGACCCATCGAATGTCTCCGGTCCCTTGATAATTGGTGTCACGTGGTCGTGTGTCGCCATATTAAGAACATTTAGACAAGTCTCGTTTGAATTTTTATTACAATCACATTTAGAGTCATTATGACTCTCAGAAGGTCTTTCATTGTTTGTAATCATTCTAATTGGTTTTCTTATTTCTCTTTTTAATAATGATTATTCGAACAATTTTTCTAAGTTATTTTTTAAATATATTAATTATTATTAATTAAAAATAATAAATTTTACCATTTCTCAATAAATCCAAAAATAATAAAAATGTCATCAAATTATTAAAAATACATTTAATTTAAATTTTACCAAAAAATATTAAACTTAATCTTAATTGTTAAATTAAAAATATGAACTTATAAAATGATTATTTTAATTATGTTCAAATAATCAATGACTTTAAAATTAAATAAAAAATACCAATTTCCATCTGGGTGGGAGAATCACCATTTTAAATTCAACATACTCAAATCAACATACAGCATCCATACATTTACACATTCAAACAATTTAAAATATTTCTCACAGGTATGATTCTACATTAAAGAATCAATCAAATTTAAATTTTCGTTCATATCAAAAACAATTATTTTTTCAGGAAAAATATATTACTATCGAAATCTGAATACCGTATTTTCGCGCATATAACCCGCATAATTTTTTCATCGCCAAGGACATTTGGAGTATGTAAAAACACATTTTATTCGCTGTTTATCATCCTGAAATGTTAGTTGTTATCATGTAAATTATTTTTAGGATACACCGCCTATTTTTATACCCTGCGAGTAGCGTGGGGCGTAGATAAAATCACACATGACTTGCGGGTTATAAGCGCGAAAATACGGTAATTTAAACAGATTTCTTTGTTTTTCAATTTTTTTAAATCATTTTTTTAATTTCTGGAGAAAACATTTATTTTTGTTATTAAACCCTTATAATATAAATATTTATAAACAAATAAATAACTTTTCTAATATTATTTAACATAGATGTTTTAATTTCCATAACAACATTCATTGAAATAACACTGATATTAAATTTATATCAATTCATTTTAAAAAAGGATATTTAAATATTTTAAGACTCTATGAATAAGGAACAATCAAATGGCAGCCGATATCAGAACTCCATTAGGTACTTTTTATTTCATCTTTTCCCTTGAATTCTTTATTAATTAATTTATCTATTGTTTGATAAGTTAATCTTTGAGAAAAAAATTGAAATATCATTTTAATTGTATAATTCAGGTACCTTATCTTCACTATGCACCATATTTTGTACATTTTGAAGATAGCAAATAGCTAAATAGCCAACTTTTTATCATACATCCTGTATATTTGCTATTTCCAGAACTTTCTTAAAATTTTATTAAAAATCCTTAAAACTTCTGGTCTTAACACGTTTTTCAAAGACAAAGCATAATGTAAAAATATTATCAATAATAAATAAAATACATAAAAAACCTTTTCCATAATTACATTTTCATATTTGGAATAGGAAACAAATGTTGATGCCAACTTAAAAATGACACCAGCAAAAATGATATGAAAAAAGATGGCCGATTCTATTGTTAAAGCACCTTTCCAAGTATATTCGTTAATGAGGTAATTCAATAAGGGGTTAAATACGAATACTCCTATGCCAGACCCAGATACAGTGAATCCGAGTGCCAGACCAAGGCTAAATAAATTAAATAAATCAAATTCTACATATGGTAGAAATAGTGCAGAATTGAAGATAATAAAACCATATTTCGTTTATATTTGGAAGATTCTTATGAATACATAAAATTATTTAATTAATAACATCAAAACAAATCTGTGTATCAAGTTTAAAAATCTTTACTGTCGAAAATAATTTTAAGTACAATGTTCAAACACTAGCTAGACTGTGAGATACAAATAACTATTCCTTGATCTTCACTAAAACTGGACACCAACTTTCAAGAGCTACTTATCAAACTTTTGTGATTTAAAATTGCAATTAATACCTCTTTCAAATATTTAAACTTGACTTAAAAAGTAAGTTGAAAACAAATGAAGATTACTATTCGCAATCGAACTCATCTAATAAAAAGTTCAATTCAAAGGGAGTAACTTATGAATATGTTATAAACATTTACATTTTACCAACATTATCCCCAAATTTGTTTGACGCGGCTACTTAACAGTGGTATGCTGGACTTTAATGTCTTCAAGGTCATCATTAACATAAGATAGGAGAGACTCACATTAGCGTACTGTTAGATTTAGCTGTAAGCAAGTCGCAGATCGTATCATTACTCCAACATTTACTACTCTTTATCAACGTCCTCTACGTATTTCAGGATCCTGTCTTTTGGTTATCGGAATGTCATAGTAACTAAACAAGAAAATGAACAATAATTCTATACTAATGAAATTAGCAACAAAGAAGGATCAGAAGGATCGAGCACTTATTCCATCTCGCTTTAGACTATATTTACTGAAGCTTAAAAGCCACAAAAAAATTATTAAAGAAGATTTTTCTCATAATGATATCAGACTAAATTGACAAAAATAAATAATTTACATTCTCTAGTTAAAACCAGTACAACATAATCAAAACAACAAATAAGTAAATTGACCGTATTAGTAAAATATAATAGCAAGTGTATACGTGTGCTACATTCAATAAGTTGAAACAAAATGTAAATAAAAGCAGGAGAGCTTTTATATTTTTATATTTGAGGATCCACTGTGATTGACATTACTTATTATGCATGACTCCAGGCGCTCCACATATTTTGCCAGCGAGTAAAAATAAAAACAATGTTCTTAATGTTCTAAAGTTGCTCTAAATGACACTCTGTAAATCATTATCGCCAATAAATGTTTCCCTCTGAAATTCTCCTTTAAATATCAAGAGTTGCTGGACAAAATTAGGAAAGGTCAGACGAGCTAAGCAAGTCTGTTCAATTCTGGCCTGTGAAATGAATGCTATGTGAAGAGGTTATACTTATTTTGTGATTTTTCAGTTGTCCATGTGCATAACAACTTCTTTATCATAGGAGATTAAAATATTTCCATTGATGGAAAGTACTCGATCGTACCTAGAATAAAAGATTCTAAGTAAGTTACAATCAATAAAATCAATTTTGTATTCAAGGATATATGCATTAACAGAAGTTTAAAAATAACATTGCCACCATATTGCTTCTGGGTATCGATAGCTTTTTTTCAATGGAAAGGCGATGACTTTCTGTAATTTCGTAAATATTTGAAATACGGTGTATATCGTGAACATAATTTTGAAACACCGAAAGACTTCCACCGTGAATGCATACTTCAAACGTTAAATATTCTTACTTTTTAACAGATTGCTCAGATCGTTCCTGACCTTTCGTGGTCCCAAACTTTGCTATATTTCCTCCTAAGTTAAATGACCAATTTGCGATTTTGTCCCCTTTCATTTGTCCATTGTTTGCTAAGGTTAATTTCCTCTGCGACACTGATATCAAAGGCAACCCAAAGCGTTGCATCGAGATTATTTTAAATAAAGACACTGTCTTCAGATATATCATACATCTCTGAAACCATAAAAAAATAACATTTTGCAATGTAATTTTTTCTGGCAGATACCCTTAACAACTACCACAATATATAACTATCTTATTATCGTTTGATCTATTATTTCTTTTTTGATTGCGTTTTATCTTTTGTTTTGTTGAGCGCCCACTTTAATTTTTAATTGTGGTAATCTGGATATGTTTTAGTAACATTTTATTCATTAAGAACTGTAATATGATTTTAAATTAATTTATTGGCATCAAAACTCGAATTGCCTCTACGAAAATTCTCTATAAAACTTTCGTAGCTAGACATCGTTCTTGATTTATTAACATCTAATTATATGAACAAATTTAAGCTACAATTTAAATTACAAAATACTTTAAAATTATTTTCAAAAATATTTGAATTTATTTTACATAAACATTCACAGTACATATTCTTCTGCAACATAAATAACTTGATAATGCTGCGATATTCGATGTCTGAAATCTTGTATTGGCGAAATTTCAAAATGCGCAATAAATATTTTAATGGGCTTGATAAAATAAAACAATTACTGAAATTAAAACCTATATTGATTTATTTAATCACACAAACAAACTAAAATTTGTTATTACATTTTTTACTTTAGGTCCGGTACTTATTGAACGCACTACGTATGCTTATATCAATTTTGGATTTGATGAAACTCAATAAAGAAATTTCATTATTTAGATATCGACTTCAGAAAAAAATTTGATGAATTTCACTAGTCTAGAGATATGACAGCTTAATAATTAATTATTATATGATGCTTTGACTATTTAGGGGCCATATAGATGGTCCGTATACTACATTGGTTGTAAAACAACACAAATACTTTTAGATTAAGTGTACATTAAGAATTATTTTTAAGTTTGATTAAATTGAATATTAATGAGTTTAAATTGATACTCAGGAAGATTTTCTTCAAGATATACTGGCAATTTACGTTACTTTCGTCAGTATAAATAAACAAGTTAAAAGTCAGAGAAATAGTCTGTACATATTTGAAGATTTAAAACTATTTATGAAAATTATACACATCAAAAATATAGAATTAGGAATTATGATTTTACTTACTGTAATTTATTATGAATTAGTAACAAAAGTATTTCAAAATTTTCTTTAATTACCTTTATAATCAATATTGTTTAAGAAAGCTGAATAATAAAGGCGTAAATTAGTGAGCCTAATTGAATAAAAAACTAATTGAATATAAAAATAAAAAAAATAATATAAAGAAATACTGTAATGTACATTTCTTACACCTGTTTCTTTTCGATCAGCATTTATTTCCGTGTACTGTACGATCCAAATCATGCATCGATATCTAAGATGAAATTCTATTCGGATTTACAAATGTCAATGAAATATTGGTGCATCACATAGCTTTTATTTCAACCTGTTAAAACTTCTGTCGCACTCGTCTGACCAAAATATTTCTTTACGTTTCCCGCTACGTGCACTTTGCCACGGTGCTGCTAATTCTGCATAATTCTTGATAAACCGTCGATAGTAGTTACACAGACCTTAAAATGCTCGTAAATCTCGCGTACACTTTGGAATCAGAAAATTTTAAATCTCTGCCACTTTTAATTTATTTATTGAGATACCTTCTTCATTAATTGAAAGTCCCAGAAATACCAACTCCCGCTCTTAATTTGATTTTCCTTGGATTAATCTTTAAACCGGCTTTCTTCAGTCTATTCCATACTTCTTCTAATCGTCTTAAATGGTACTCCATTGATTTTGAGTAGATTAAATACATCGTCTAGGTATATTACTACTCCAAAGAATAGCAAATCTTCAAGTAATGAATTTATTATTCTCTGAAACGTTCCGGGTAATGATCCTTCTAAGCTGAGCGAGTGTGCAGCCGCGCATCGATTTTAGGGTCAGTGTAACAAATTGCACAGAAAAGTAATTTGCTGCGCACGTAAATTCATTCAAATATATAAAAAAACTATATTTTACACAAATTGTTTTGGGTAATTAGCAATTTGTGCATAAAACGAAATTTTGTACGCGCAGCTCTAAAAATTTTGGTTGGAACATTAGTTCCGGATGCTTTTGAAAGTTCAAACTATACACGGTTACAACAATACTGCTGTTTTTTGTGTAAAGCGCCGTTTTTTTCTTGCGAACTTTCATCCAATACTACTTAATAGTATGCTTTGCCTAAATCCATACTCGAAAGATTCTGAAGCCACCAATATCCTCCATTAACATTTGACTGGCATTTGGAAAGAAACTTTCTTTGATATCTCATTCGATTTCCTGAAATCTAAACAAATTCAAGTACCTCCATCTTTCTTAGGCATAATAACTAACGGTGAGTTCCATTCATTTTTACATTTCCGAATTATTCATGCCTTTTCTAATTCTTTCCAAAATCCCTCGATTTGACTTTCTTAATGAATGGATTGCCTTCTTGGATTCAGAAAAATCGGTTAACCTTCTGTTTCTATTTTTGAACCACAATATCCGTAAATCCAAAATCGTATTCATGTTTCTTGAAAATATCATCATATCGTTTTAAGAGTTTTTCTAGTCGTTTATTTGGCACTTGCAGTTTCATATCTTTCTCCACCATCATAATCTATTTCTTGATATATTTTGAAAGTTTGTTTCCAAATTTATGTAAAACATCTTTAATGACTTCCGGTCGGATTACTTTCACCACCAAAACATATACCACATGAGTCAATTATGTTAGGTCTGTGATCTGAACTACATAAACTGATTAAAAAGGAATCTTCATAAAATTGTTTGAATTCATTACATGACCCATAAACAGACACTAGCAGTGAGGACTTTGTCAAAATGTTTGAGACTTATTTCAGTCAATTGTGAAGGTAGTCAACTTTAGTAAAGCAAATGCTGTATACATTTGATTTCAAATTTGGGCCAAGTAATAAATGCAAAATATGAAGATCTACTTGCGAGGAATATGTTAATTTGTGAATCCTTGTGATATGATTGTATAATATTTGAAAATGTGATTCTCTTACCCAGCTGGAAAATTGGTGTTTTATTGTACTAATGAAATTTGGTTGTTCGCATAGGATTTGTATTATATTCTTTTTTACGCGATTATCGGTTCTTGAAAGTCATCGCGAAAAAAAGATACAATTTACATTAAAATATCAATTTCGTTCCAATGTTTGCGATTATTCACGTAAAAACGAATATTTGCGTAAACAAGACGCAAATTCAGGTGTACATATTTTTACTTATAACAAAAATGAAAAATTTAAAAATAAATACTTTCATCCGAACTAGAAATTATTTTTGGTGCTTGCTTCTTACGCCATTAGCAATATCGCTAGCAGATGTGTCACAGTTTGTATTATTTTGTTTTGGTTGATGCACTAACGGTCTCTTATTTTGAACAATATATTCTGTAATACGCCGTTGTTTGTACAATTTTCGTCCCAATAAATCATTATGAAGGATTTTGTACATAAATTTACAAGTAATTGGTGTAATTCCACATACATTGGAGAGACGTCCCGTCATCTTTGTAGGAGAATCTAAGAACACGGTCGGAATGTAGGTGGGAGTAATATTGCAGAGCACAGAAAGGGTTGTAATTCAAACGAAAATATAAACATATATAATTTAAAATTCTGTGTTATCGATTTAAGAACTATTGGGAGGGTGGCCTGTGAAGCACTTTATATCAGATCTTTAGATCCTAAGATTAATGTGCAAACGGGTCTTTTGAAAAAACCTATTGAGCGTGTTTAGATGACATAACAATCCATTGATGACAAAATTACTGCTTGCTTATTATAAGGGGTTAGTTTAAATTTAAGTTTCGCCCAAATAGTTTATTATTTTTTAGTTTGAAAATTTAAAAGAAATAAATTAAAAACTAAAATATAGAGTAAAAATATGATAAAATAAATGCTTATTGAAAATATGTTTACAGTAATAACAATTGATATATTTTAATAAAATTTATAAAATAAGTTTAAATAAATTTTAAAATAAATAATTAACGGATTAATATTTTAAGAAATAATTTTTTTAATAAAAGGGTTTATTGTAAATTTAAATTAATTAGTTTTTATGATAAAGTTTCGTAAAATGTTTGAATTAATTTAAAGTTTAAATTTCGTAAATTTTTCGTAAAAAAATGTAAAATAATTTAAGGTTTAAATTTGTAAATTTTCAAAATTTAATGAATTAATTTTGGGTGAAATAATTGAATTATTAAGAAATTTGTTTAAAATATGTGAATTGTTGATATTAATAAATTTTGTGGTGTTAAATTATGACTTCAGAATTTGATAAAAAAAAAGTCGCATAAACGCTACTTACACTTATATAAGCTGATTTAAATTTCTTTTATACTGAAATCGCGTAAAAGTGATTTCGTGTAAAAAAAGGATAAGGAGTAAAGTAATTAATACCCACAGTTAATTTTAATTATTTTAAAGTATGAATAATGTTTTTTTTTAATTTTAAATATAAGTAAAGTAAAAAAACTTTTATAAAATATATTTAAAATATTTAAAAAAAAACAAAGTTTAGAAAATTGAAGTCTAATAAAATAATTAGTAGATTAAGTTTAAAAAATAAAATAGATAAGTTTTTAAATATTTTTGTGAGGAATATTTTGAATTGTTTGTTGACATTGTGCATGTTGTATGTTGATTCGGATTATGTCTCCCCTACCCTGATTGCTGGTTGTTATTTTCTTTGATTCCTACTAATTAAAAATAATTTGATTTAATTTTAAAGTGAAAAGATTTAAAATAATTTTCTAATGTATTATTTAATTTTTAATGTAATTTAAAATTTTAATAACGGATAACATCAAATAGTAGGTGGACATGAAATAGTAGGTGTAATGAAGTTTTCAAAAAATTTTCCACCTACTATTAAAATAGTAGGTGGAATCAAATAGTAGGT
>MQRK01189159.1:33155-46201 GCA_001938485.1 Girardia tigrina | reverse complement strand
AATATAATATTAAGTCAATTATAAAAATATTTTAAATTTTTACGTACACAGTTAGATATGTGTGATTTGCGTATAAAGAACTGTTTTTCCTTCGAGTCCCAATAGACCCCCATTCGACCTCTTGGGTCAGATAGACCCCTACTGTTGTTAAATAGACTCCTAGGGGTCTACATAGACCACTTTGGCGACCCCTGCTTTAGAGTATCCCGATTTCTTGAAAAGTCTCATGTCAAACCCAGCCAATCCTCATCATCGGAGCTTCAGAGATAATATCCAATCGTACAACAGCGCACTGTCTTTTGCATCTTTGGGAGCCAAAATTGTTGACATGCCAGGACGAGGTCCTTATGTATTCAAGATTCATGGCACCACTTATCACCGCACATCTCATTTGCAACCGGTGAATGATCAAGCTCCACAGTATGCTCAACTCTATGTTCTCGATAGCTCAGAAGCAACGGAGCATCGCCAAGATCAGAAAAAAGTCGCGTGATCTAATAACATTGAACCCCCGGCAAGAGAGGGCCGCGAAGCGGGCCGAGCGCGCTAGTATATTTATAATATGGTTAAATTTCAAAAATTATAAAATTAAAACTCCTAAAAAAAGAACTTTGCTTAAATATTCAAAAATTAAAAAAACGCAACATTTTTTTAATAGAATAAATTTTATTTATGGACTCCAATTTTGATGAGGTTTACGCTGCAAACAGCTCTTCTAACACTCTCGATGTTATTCGAATGTTGATAAAGAAATTGACTGTTCCGATCGATGTCGCTCTTTCATCTGTCAACATTATTGCGCCACAAAAACAAATTAAATCAATCAAACGAGAATTATTGAATTATTGTGAGAATATTTTCTCAGAGGTGCCGCAAGAGCACGATTTAAAGATGGAGGCGATTTTCGAACTGGAAAATTATGATTTATTCAAAGAAAATTTCGAAACGAAATGCACAATCGAATTACTCAAAAAATGCAACAACAAGTATATAATCAATAATTAATAAAATAAAAAACAACTCTTGTTTAAATAATTTCGAAAAAATTCATGAATTTTGTATTTTGCTTTGGGATGTATCTGTTGTTCGAAATACATTTTTGTAACATCCAGTCGAGTCATTTGTCTAATGCCCGCAAATATTAATTTTTTAATCGATTTTTATAACACGAGAACTTTTGAATCATGAATCTATCGGACAAAGCATACTTGCATGATTTTCCTTGTCCCCGAACTTCTAGAGAACAGTCGTAATTTGCTGCATGATATTAAGGTTGTCATAAAAGTTCCCGGTCAAGAAAGATAAATATAATTTTTTGTGCAAAAATTTATTTTAAATAAATAACAATTAATAACAAAGTACAGTCCATCGTTTTCGACTACTTTATGTCAAAGGTCTGCAAGCTTTCGGATCTGGTCAAAGTACCATTCCGACTGCTTCGAATTGAAGTACTCTTGACATGCTTGTTCAACTTAATCGAATGTTTCGAATCGGCGGCCTTTCAAGAAGTGTTTTATGGATCGGAAGAGGCCATAGTCGGATGGAGCGCAATCAGAGTTGTAAGTAGGATGCGGCAGGATTTCGACTCCATCCAACTATTGGAACTTGCCCGTGGTCTTCTTGGCGGTATGCGGCTTGGCATTGTCTTGATGAAGCCGTGCAAATTTTCGGTTGATTAAGGCAGGGTACTTCTCCTTGAGGTTCTCGTAGGCACGGTCCAGCTGTTGACAATAGAGCTCTGCATTGATGGCCTGGCCGTTCTGAACAAACTCAAAGTGCACGACTCCCTCAAAGTTCCACCAGACGCACAACATAATTTTCAAGCCAAATCGATTTTGTTTTGGAAATGACGGCGTTGCTTGACCTGGTGGTACCCATCGCTTATCTCGGTTGTGGTTGACCAAGTAGATCCACTTCTCGTCCGACGTCACAATTCGTTTCCAAAAAAAATCTCGTGGATTTTGTAGCAGTTGTCGGCAAATTTGGACTCTTTTATTGGCCTATACTTTGGTGAGTTCGTGTGGATCTTGCCCGGTTTCTTGTTCGCAAAGTCGACCTGCTTCAAATGCCAATGTGCGGTTGACTTGCCAACTTCAAGCTTAAATGCCAAATCGCGAATGTTTGACGAAATGTCAAACTCTGCTTGCAAGTCATCGTTATCCAATGTTGTATGTCGTCCAGAACGAGGACTGTCATTCAAGTGAAAGTTACCTTTATTGAAACGCTTGAACCAATCGATTGCCGTACTTTTTCCAACCGTTTGTGTACCTTCAACTTTGCAAATTGCCTTGGCAGTATCTCGTGTTGCCAAGCATTTCTTCCCATAGTGACGCAGCAACACACGGATTTCAAGCTTTATAATCTCGTACTCTATATAATGCTATAAATAAATCGATGTATAATCAATATCAAATAAATAATGCCAAAAAGAAATTTGAAAAAAAATTGTATTTTCATTATTGACCGGGAACTTTTAGGACAACCTAATAATTTATCGGATGGTCGCGAAAGCGATATTAATTTTAACCAATCAGCTCATTTGATTCATTGTGTGCTACATGTGATTCCTGATTAAGATCGGATTAAGGTTATAGTTTAGGGTTATGGGGGACGTGTTTTAGAAATTCGTTTGTAGTTTTTTCAAATTGTAATCAAGATCATAAAATATTCAAAATTGATAGTTGAAAATTCAACTCGTAAAACTATCGATACATTAATTAAATCTGTAAATGAGAACTGAAATAATATATGTGAAAGTGAAAAAAATTATTTGAAAAGTTTGACATGGTTCGATTTAGTAGCAGTTATTACGTTTCCTTCATGCGTAGAAACTCCAGGTTCACTACCCGTTCAATCTACAATTTGATTTTCTCGTGCTTTTTGTTTTCAAAACTGTGAAAAGTCGATAAATTTTTGTGAGTTAATTGAGCAAAAAGATATTAAAATGAGGTACATATACTTTTCTTAAAGTAGGATGATTATAAAAGTCATAATAAGTAATTAAAAAATACACAACATTACATAATTTGTATTTGAGCTAGAAAGTATCATAAGTAGGGCGGCCCACGACTTACAGTTGCAAGAAATATTAAAATCCGCGCATACCGTGACAAGTAACGACAAATTCCTCAGCATATCGTGGCATGTTGTGTGTCGCCATGGAAACTTATACAACCAAAAAACAATACAAATGAAAGAAATTTATATTATTTATTCTATTCTTATTTCAATTCATTAGTCAATCACATATATTCAAAGAAATATGTCAAAACCTTCACATTTTATTTATTTTTAAAAAAACTGGAAAAACAGGAATGATTGCGTTTCAAAGGAAATAATCAAGGTTTTCCTAATAAGATGTCAGTAAATAGATATAAATCAAGTGTAGCTCTGAGCTACTTGAGCTTTTCAGTATTTTGTAGTAACGTTGATACTTTGTTTTTCTATTTCTGTAGCAAGGAATAAAATATAATAGTCAAGATAATCAGAATGATACAGCCCAGCCTCAAACAAAGAATTCCATCTTGTGATCACTGGTGTTGGTTGCACAATAGCATTTTCAACTTTCATTTACCGCAGATGATATCTAGCACGACGTCCTGGTGCTTTAGAGAATATGACCTTCATAGAGGCAGCAAGCATATCACAAACTCTTCTCCTACTAATGACACTTTGTGGCATCAACATGTCACATGAATGGCATTGGAAAGGATTCCTCGCAAAGTGCACGAAAACATTTTTTTCATTTAAGCTGCATAATCTGTTACAAAAGCCACAATGTCATTGAAGGATACATAAACTTCAATCAAAGTACGATTAATTAACTGCGCAATACTGACGCTGTTCACCTCAATTAAAAATTCATCTCAATCGCGTTGAAGTCGGCCTCCAGTCGCATAAACACATTATTCTCACTGGAAATCGCGTATGGACAATTCGCCAGAAATCCCATCCCTGTTACGCGAACAATCACACTGAATATCGATATGATAGCTGTGCGCTTCAACATTAATAGTGCGTACGCAGTAATTCCACAGCTAGTTAAAAACACAAACTAACAAATGCCCATGAATAAAATGGTGACTACGGGATATGAGAACTATTAATTGTCTATGAAAGCATAATGATCTTTTAATGTCATAATACTAGTGATGTGCTGTTGAGTAAAATTATTTAGATAATTATCTCTTGTGACGGTCATGTAACGAATCTTTAAAATAGGAAATTTACTTTATACTATATCTATAACTCTATTTACAAAAACAAATTCTGCATGAAAAAATGTTAGAAACGTTAGACATTTCCTCTTGATAAGTACTTACCTCGTTTAAATATGATCTAGACTCTTCTAGCATGTTTTCGATTGATTTTTTAGTTTGTTTTAAGTAATTAGCAACGCTTTGGTAGTTCAGATCATCGTTTTTAGTCGCCCAAATCGGTCCTAGAACAGGAATATCAGAATTCGGATTCCAAACATACCTTTCTTCTTCACACACTGAAACAAAACTTAAATAAATACATCTTATATTATTTAATTTTTGTAATTTCTCTTTATTTGTTTAATTAAATTTTATTTTGTATATAAATTCCTTATGCAAAGTTGACCAGTCAAATTAATTTTCTTAAAATATTTCAGAGTATTCCTGAATGCATAATTTCTTTAAAATGCCTTAATTTGGACAAACACCATATTTATTTTAAAGACACATGGAAATGGTTACAGTAAAGTTAACTATTGTTAGGGTTTCGAAAAATAAACACTTTTGACAAAATTTATGTAGAAAAAATTTAAAATAATTCTTTTGGTTAAATTATTAATTTCAAACAAAATAATATTTAGTTTAACAAAATTTGGAATTGAAAATTAAAAATATTTTAGTCTTTGTTTTATTTGATAAATTTTCAAGGCTGATGAAAACCACTATATAAACAGCAGCAAATTTGGTTTGGATTGCCCAGAGGTTTCTTTTAACGACTAAACAAAAAAAGGAAATCAAGTAAAATTACTAATTTTTATTTAATATATTTTTTTTAATTTGTATTAAACCATATGTATCCCATATGGGAGAAAAATGTTTTAATTAATTTAAAAATTATCGTTCGTTTTGGAGATTCACAGTTTTTACTGTAATCTGTTAACTGGCACGAAATATTGATTTGTGTTTGAATTAAATTATTATTATTTTTACGTGTTAATTTTTGTTATTTGAAATAAAGTTTCATAAAATAATTTGTGTTCATTATTTATATATTTATGTTGGAAGTCCTTACTGATTAATTGGAGTCAGATTAACGATTAAAGATTAAAGATTAAAGATTTGTGTTTTAAAAAGTAAATACTTAAGTTTAAAGATTTTAATACCCAACACTATGTTATACAATGTCTCCTCAACATAAATTCACAACACTAAAATTCTGTGCACTCAATTTAAGAATTATTGGTATAGTGTGACATGTGAAGCGTTATATATAAGATATTTGGTCCTAAAATTAACGTTCAAACTACATTATATACCAGTGACGGGCAACTGGTGCGCCGAGATCATTTTTGTAGAATATTTAAAATCTTTCAAGCTATTGAACTTGTTATTGAACAAGTTATTGAAGTATTCCTGTGGCAATATTAGTCGAATTTTTGCATCGTTGTAAAACACACAGTAAGTTTCACACACGGTAAAATCTTTTGGTTAAAAAATAGTGTGTGGTTTCCACGACTTCAGCACTAGATTTTAATTTAATTTAAATTTTAAATTAATTTACTTAATGCCGCTCGACGAAATTTGATACATAATTTTTTTAACTTTTCCTTTTTATATTTATTTAGTATATTTTTTGTTCCCCATCTTGTCAATCCTCGCAACAGGGGATCAAAAATACATTTGAAGAAAAAGTCAATATTAAATTTTGAAAAACAAAGTATATTGATAATTGTTTTAATAATCAGAATTGTACGCATTTTTAAAATCAAAATAATAAAGATTTTTTGTGTTAATTTTTTGTTGTGATCTTTTTATTGTCATTTTATCACACAAAACAGTGAAAAGAAAATTTGTTGTGCCGCAAGAACCCTGTTATTATAATTTATTCTTAGCGAGATTCTCACTCACTTTTTACTCAAGGTAATTTTAATTAAACATTATTAACCCTAAAACCCTTACCGGGGTGTACCACAACACCACATCAAATTTAAAATAAGTTGAAAATTTATGTTGAATGTAACAAATAAAGTTTATAAATTTCATATTTCAGGTATTTTTGTTTATTATTATTAGAAGAAATCGAAGAAAATTTGACATTATTATCCGCATTTTTTGAGAAATATTTTTTTTAACTTGGGCGTTTGTAAATGTAATGGGTAGTCAACTTATTCATGCACTGTGAAATTCAACATCTGGAAGAAGAAATGCAAGAAAACTTAAGTGAGTTAAGAAATGATTAGTATTCAAAAGACTCTTCGCTGGAAAAAAGCTATCTGAGTTTTGGTTTTGTTAAAACACCAAATTTCCTAAACTTAGTAACAAGGCCGTCGAATCACTGTTACCATTTGGAAACTCCTACCTCTTTGAGAAAGGTTTTTCAACACTTACGGAAATGAAGTCTAAGAAGCGTGAACGACTTCAAATGATCGATGAAAAAATGCGTGTGTGTCTTTCAAAGCTGCATCCCCGTATTAACTTTATATGTTCTCAAAAACAATCGCAATGTTCGCATCAATTATGTAAATGTAATATTTAAAAATAATAAAATGTGTCACATGTTCAAATTTTTTAATAGTATCAATTTATGTATTGTAATTACCTAGAAGTAAATTTATAGTGAGTTCCACAGGTGAGCCACGAAAGAAATGTTTTAAGCATAGTGCGCCGAAACTCGAAAAAGGTTACCCGATACTGGCTTACACTAAAGTTGTTATATCTTTTGTAATCCATTTTTAAAATTTATTTTAGTAAATTACTTCGGCGGATTACCCAACTGTGCAATCTTGATACTAAATTACCACTAATTTCGCAGTTTATATATCATATTAATGATTATATCAATAATGATGCTTTAAATTGATGTAGAAATTATTGGGACAGACAGACAATATTCGTACCTCACAGTTAACATCTCTATTAAACATTTTCGAATAGAGTCTTATGACATTATTGATCGTATAATCTTAACTTTGTTTTACAAGAAGCGAAACTAACTTTAATTTAGTCAATTTACCAAAGTTAATTAAAAAATTAAATTTTAAAAAATAACATTCTTTTATTTTATAAATTTGCCTATTTTTGTGAATATTAAATATCTTCTGTAGTTATCTTTTTCATGTAGTACATGTGAAGTAATAAATAAATTGGATGAAGGAGAAATGAACTGAATTCGAAATATTATTCGACATACTTACGCGTTTTTAGATCAACTATCTCAGAGCAGTTGACTGTAAACAATTTCTTGCAACGGCCGCTAAAATTGTGTTTTGATGAGCATATTGCTTTGACCTAAAATAATAAGACAGAAGAAACATTAAGTCTAAGATAAAAAATAATTCTTTTGGAGGTTTACTTCGTCGATATCTTTCAAATCAGATATAACTTCAATTGCTTGACTGAGCAGATACTCAGCGTTTGAAAACGTTAAGATTCTCCACATTTTATGACCTCTAGAAACAGATAATTTAAATATAAATTTGGATTGCATATATAAAACATCATCGCAAAAATTTAATATTATAAAAAAAAATAAAATATAAATATAATGGAATTTACAAGTATTTTATTTTAATAAATAGATTTAGAGCTTATTTTCAGTATATCTTCATACTGTGATTTGAGTATTTATTCTCAATTCTTGTTCTGGAGAAGTCACTGCAAAGCGTTTTTTTAATTTTCAAAAACTTTTAACAGTGAATGAAAAATCTCATGAAAGAAGATTGTGTAGTATTTTTTTTAATTTTAACGTCATGGCTTTGAAACAAAGTAAAACTCTCATAATCTTTAAGGGAAGACAATCTTTGAGACAGTTTGGAGTACGTATTATTCCAAGTAAGTTTCTTTAATTTCTCCAGATGCAATTTTGTGATAGACTGACTCAATTTGTATCTGAGATTTTTAAAACATCTTTAACGTTTTTGTTTTGGATTTCGCAGTTATTTTAACTATACCTTTCTATTTCTTCACATTATTCAATGTCAGAATCGGTAAATATATTAGTGGAACAATGCTGCCTCAAGTATTCCCTTAAAGACTCTGCCTCTACTTCTTTTAGAATGATAAACGATGCACAGATGCAAGGGATTTCATTTACTTCACAGTCTTTTTATTTTTGTTGGTTTGTCTCTAAATTGTTTCATACAATCAACATTATCTTCCAACATCTTTCTATTTCGGTATTTTATTAAAATTAATTAATCGCAAATAAAATTCAGACCGCCTGTTTACTTGATTTTTCCAATTGTTTGCCGTGTTTTGGAACTTCTCTCAACAGAGATCAAAGATTATTTCGATATGATATTTTCGTTTCGTTGATGCTTACATTAACTGAAATAATCTCACAATTTGTTTGAACGTTTATAATAAATGAATATGTAATTGAATGAGCAAAAAACAAGAAAATTATTTTTTTTATAATATTAAATTGAAATACTATCATATATCTGCTTAATTGGAAGTTGATATAACAAAAAAGTATTTTTATGCATTAGTTTTCTGTGTTTTCCAAATGTAATAGACTTCTTTCAGAAAGTTTTTAAGAAAGTTCAGAGATTTTTTTGTGTGGATCAGTTATTTCGGTAACCTGTGTTTAGCCAGTTTACTTGCAATTTACTATTAAAGGCTTAGCAACTATTATGGGTGTGAAGGCTGTATGTAGTAATGACCCTGCAGTAGATGGTGAGATAGTTTTGCTGTGATTCTCGATGGATCAATCGAGTTGAGCAGTGTTGTGATAAAGTCTATTATCAAACAGAGCAATACAGTGTCAATTCCTACATGGGAGAGCGATATAAAGGCATAATCAGCGTCCCAGGACGCAGATAAAAAGCGTATTGGCTTAATAACTGAAAGAAGAAGCAAGGTTCACAATTAATTATTTTATTGCTGTAGCTCCATTAAAAGCGAGAGGATTTTTCAACACAAATCGAATTGTGAATTAAGTAAATGTAAATTAAAATCTAAAGAAGTAAATTATAAAAAATCTGAAAATAATCACTAGAAAAGTTTGATGACAAAACTTGGATACCGATTAATACTTTCATATTTTGATTTAATAAATTGTTTTCTGATTTTGCCATAAAACCAACAAACTTCTTAAGTCAAGCTCTACAGATTAAATTTATTTAAATCAAAAAATAAAAATAAATCGAATCCGGGCAAAGCTGCTCGTGTAGATAAATATACATAAATGTTTTATTTATTCTGATAATAAAATAAAAAATTATTTAAATATAATAAACAAAATTGTTGTCTTTTCTTTTATATTTTCCTTAACAGGTTGACGGCCATATATAAACGGGAAAAATGTCCCAGACGCCAAGTACAAAATACTTATAAAAATGTCTTTCTAAAAGAGTATTTCTAAATTTTTATAAAAATTTTTTTTAAAATAGTTAAATTTTTCGAAAAAACAGTCGGCGGTCGATTAGTGTATCTAAAACCATTCTAAATTTGACCGCAGGCAAATAAGGATCGAAAATTTTGTCGGGTGCATAGCGGGCGTTTACGACCGCCATGGCAGTCAACCTGTTAATATAAAATGCAAATAATAATCGTAAATCACTGATAAATATCTCAAAATGAAAGAGCAGTGAATTCTCAAAGCAAAACACGTGAAAATTATTTGGCGATTTCAACACAAAATCAACAACATCAAAAATGTGAACTCTATACCTTATTTAAGACTGACAAAATTAATTTTCAGCTACAAAATGTATAACAAACCCAAATAAATGATTCTCATATTTTTCAATGGTTACAGAGAGTACCCGCACGAAATTCCTCTTGTTATATGTTAAATTCGACTAAAGTTTAAAAAAGTAAATGGAAAGTTAAAATTTTTTAACATGAAAAACAAATAAAAAGATTTTGTCAAAACTGTTTAATTTTTGTACATAAAATTCATTTTTAAAAACTAACTCGTTGTTCATAGAAATCGCAGATACAGTTTTCCTCTTTGTCTTCGGAATATATATCCCATTGAGACCCCAGAAGCTACCTTCTCTTGTACAAAGGGAATCTGGAAAAAACAATAAATATCCGTAATATTTTTATACAAATAGAACGAATTGGTTTTAAAAAATGGATTTGGTTAAATTTAATTTAATGAAAAATCAGTTTTTAATATAAAATAACTAAGATATAATGAATTAGAATTACAAATAATACGAACAAGTGACTAACCTTTTGAACATGCATTTAAGTTTTATCTATATATTTATAAAAGTAGAAAGTCTGTGATGAGTTTTTAGAATGCACATTCAAATGTAACCAAAATTCACACAAAAATTCTCCTCAGTAAGAGGAGAGTCGAGAGTTATTTCCTTTTGTATTACCGGAGCGATCTCGTGTGCTCTATTCACCCAACTAGATTGCAATATTTTCAAATTAAATTAAGGTAATTACCTGTAAGGTATTACTGAAATTATAAATGTTTGTATGAAATGTTTAATGTAAACGTATGCTTGAATGTTGTGAATAAATGTGAACTCTCCCAAACAATTAATACTTTTAGAACATGTCTTAAAATTAAATCAATTATGTTATTTTTTTTGAATTTAATAAAAGACAGTTTCTTTAAGTATTGGTTGGTTCTCGTAGAATTTGAAATGATTATATACTTCTGTGATAACGTAAAATGTTATGAAACGCAGTCTTGTGTTCTTAATATATATAACACGGACAATTTGAATCTGAAAGTTTGACAGAGATACTAAAAATTTGGAGGATTTTGTCAAGAAGTTCAGGATATTTCCCATTTTAACTGGATTATATGAATAAAGGATAGTTATAATTGCCGCAGCTTTTCTCTCACCAAAAGCTTTAATCAAACACGAAAATGCTTGCCAGAAAGGACTATCGAGAGAAATTAAAATTAATATTTTCGTGACCAAAACAATCCTGGATGTGATAAACGAATTGATCAACATGAGAATCGGTGATTATGATCCAGAAACCATATATAGAAAAGCCGATGAAATTATAAAACGGCTACCAGATAAGAAGCTTTCTAAGAAAGCATATCTAACTATTATTGATAACTATAAAATAAAAAAGGAATTGATTTTGAGAGGAGCATAAGAAACTAAAGATATTAAAGAAGTTATCAATCGAATGCATCGGTTTCAGAAGATTGAGAAAGCTAACCTGATTATTGCTTATACTGTTACTCTACAATATAAATATCCAAGGATGGAAACTATTATAATGAAAAAAGAGCTGAAAGAGTTTTGAAATTTCGGAAAAAGGAATCAGATCACAACCAGACCTTTTGACACGATCAAAGATATTTCAAGAAAAGATACAGTGTCAAATGCTGGGATTATAACGAGGAAGGACACATAAAAATTAATTGTCCAAATGTAAAGTGTTCTCAATGCCAAAAGAATGGTCACAATAGAATTCAATGCTATCAAAATACAAATCGATTCAATGAACGAAGACAAATACCCTATAATAGAAATAAAACTTGTTACAACAAAAGATCACATGAAGTTGATATGGGAAGAAAACTGAATTCGGGACGTCCTTTTCGAGTGATAGAGGTTAATAACAAAGAAACAGACAGTGCTTCTGATACCAATAATTCTCGATACCCGGGGTACATGAACTACAAAGATGAAAGATATATCTACAACTATAGTACGGAAAACGAAGAAGGAGGATCACAAGGAGAGTTGATCAATGTGTTTCATTGAATAGAAGAACAGGTATGTGTATGTGTATGCTTGATTGTATGAATTTATGTGTGCAAGTGTGGTCTTGATTTGTGTGGAGAATTGTGTGAATTAAGTAAATGTAAATTAAAATCTAAAGAAGTAGAATGTTTTACTATGAGATTAACTTAAGAGATTAAAAATGTAAAACTTACACAGGAGACCCATCATCACATGATCCTTGGGTTCATCAAAATTAAATATCATGAATTGAATGGCCGACCAAGTATAAGTGTAAAAGTTAATGATAAAGTAGTAGTGACATTATTAAAAATATGAATAATTTAAAAATAATTAAGACAAATAGGTTCATTTACTATGCAAATGATTCTGAATTAAGAAATTTTGGAACTGTAAAATTAAATGTAACTATAAGGAAGGAAATGAAAGAAATAGAATTATATGTGGTTGAAGAAATGCATCCCGAGAGAATAACTAGAATGGATTTAAAATTTAAAAAAACCGATTTAAAACCGAAGATAATAAACTTTTCGTCATGAAATGTTATAATAAGGAGCTCGAGAAAAAAATTGGCAAGTGTCTCAAAGAAGATGAATATGATTTGATAGGAATTTTACTAAAATACAGAGACGTTTTCATGGCTGACAAGTGGGGCATATACTTGTTACATTTTCTGATAAAACAGAATAGAAAATGGTTAATTTTGAAAGCTATAATACTTCTTTAATGGTAAACTTTACTCTTTATGTTCACTAGATACGACAAAAAATATACAAATGCAGAACCAAGAATGTTGGGTATCAGGCGGCTTTGTAATAGAAGATTTTACCCTTGCGAATCATATAAAGATGTGCGTATGTAATAACTAAATAAATTAAGTTAATATAGTCGGGAATTTCGTCGTAAAATAAATCAATTAACGGATAACATCAAATAGTAGGTGGACATGAAATAGTAGGTGTAATGAAGTTTTCAAAAAATTTTCCACCTACTATTAAAATAGTAGGTGGAATCAAATAGTAGGTGTATCGTTTTTAAAGAATATCGTTTTTAATGAAAAGAATATCGGGTGCAGGTAGGAAAACATCTTTAGGTGTGCTTGAAGAAATTATTGCTGATGAAGTAATCGAACTTAGAATTATGAAAATTAAAGTAACAAGAACATTCATAT
>MQRK01189159.1:7090-31012 GCA_001938485.1 Girardia tigrina | reverse complement strand
ATTAGTTTCAGATTATAAAAAATTAAATATTGATAATCCATCTGGTTAGGAGAGGCACAATCCCAAATCAACATACAACATAATTCATAAACATACACACACCAAATATTCCTCACACTAATAATTTTTCCATCTTTTTGGTAGAGATGGATAGCTCATAAGAAACGCTTTGTACTTAGAGGCAAACAATGATTCAATATAATTTCAACATTTTCTATTAAAAATTAAATTTCTTTCAGGATAAAAAATCATGAACCAACGACCGAAACTGGCGATATTCCGAAGAATCAATACTTGGAGAATATGGCGGGTGAGTTAGGACTGCCCCTTTGAGTGTTTGCAGTTTTCATTGTTTTTAAAAAGCATTGTCGTGCAGGAAAATAATTTTCTCATGCCTTTCACTTGATTCTAGCATTTTCTCCTTCAATATACGATTCGGGAGAATCAAATGTAGTCGATAGCAACCTCCATTAATAGTTTTATTTAGATTCAGTAGTTCATAATAAACAACTACTCGATGATCCCACTAAATGCAAGAAGGAATTTAGATCCATGAATATTACGTTCTCATACTGATGATAACGGATATTCGCTCTTAACCCATGATTTCATACTCTTGGGATTATCATTAGCAATCCTGTGTCAAAGCCTGTTCTTTTGTACCATTAAAGTAGAAAGTCATAGGTCAAAATATGCTTTTAAACGTCACTCAGTTTAATTCCTATGGTTTTCATACCTAGCTCCTTAATTCGTTTTCTTACTGTTCAAAAGTCAACTCCCAACGATGCGGATAACTCTTCAAATTTTTGAGATGAGTTCTCCTTCAGAAGTGCCTTCTTTTTATTTTCAAACTTCTTCGAATTTCCAGATCAAAATCACAGGTCTTTAATAGCGCTAATCACTTCTTACACGTTAGCTCAGCTAAAATTTGCTCACTGAAAACTTCTATTATAATCCGATGGTTTACTGTAGCAACTTTATTTATATGAAAGTAATGAAATAAATTCCTCTCAAATACATTTTATTTGGTATAAATTTAGACATATTTAAATAATTGTAAGTTTTTGTGACTAACAATTGATAGTAAGATGATTCATTAAATAATAAAACTTAATAACAGTTGAATTAAGATAAATTTGTTTCTGAAAACAAAAGCATAAAAATGTAATTCTCACGCAAATATTCGTAAAACGTTACGAATTGATTCCAACATCTAATTTATAGATGAGTTTATTACAATATGCAAAGTGAGCCCACGATAAAAAATATTCCGATTTAAATGAAATTTATATTAAACAAGTTGTAAAAATATCATTATATATTATTATTTCAAAGAAATGTTGATTGAAATAAACATTTTTTCTAGCCACACCAAAGTTCTAGAAGACTTTTTCAAGAATTCGCGTACTTATTGAGCCAAATCCTTTTGAGACTTTATCATTCGAGTCTTCTTTGTAGCGAAATGCAAAACTCGTTTAAGATAGTTAAATAGATAATAATTGGTCGGTGATAAATCATGACTGTAGTGAGGGTAACTGAGCCGAATGGTCTCAAAGGGTAAATTGTCATGTAAATATTCTAATTCTGGTTTTCCTTCTCAGCTTTCTTGTCTGTAACTTGTGACTAGAGTAGTTCTCGCTGTTTATACAAACACCCGTCTTATCAAGGTAAGCGAGGATCATGGCTTTTGAATCCCCATATGTTGTGAGGATAACAATTTTTTGTTACATGTTTAAGACCCTATCTTTCCCGAAGACCCTTCCAATAAGAATTTTCTTCACAATAAATAGAATCAACTCGACAATATCTCTCACTGGCTTCTTTTTCTTATTATTAACTGAAATCGAATAACGTTTCAATACTGGACACTATCCAAAGTCATTTCCAAAATTCTGCACTTTGTAAAATAATAAAAAATATTAAAACAAATATAATGAACGATGCCCATTTATAACATTAAAAATAAATTTCCTTTGAAATGAATTATGTTTTCAAAGTAAGCCTCCAGATTATTTGTTACGCTAAGTATTTATCACAAATTTTCAGCAAAAAACTCAATAATTAAGAAACAATATACAACAATCATGTCTAATAAAACATTTTATTTTTTCTAGATATTTTATTCTTGAAATTTAATATTCATTTAATGATTAGTAAATTAATTATTATGTATGGGAGGAATATTTTCGAGCGGTGTTTATGCAATGTTATTTTAGGATTTTTTCTCCCTCCCAGATGGAAGATTGATATTTTTATTATTTTTAACCGTCGGATTATTCAGGCAATTTTGAAACGTAAATAAATTTTAAAATAAATTAATATATTTTAATTAATAAATGTATAATAA
Source organism: Girardia tigrina (assembly GCA_001938485.1). Taxonomy (NCBI): domain Eukaryota; kingdom Metazoa; phylum Platyhelminthes; order Tricladida; family Dugesiidae; genus Girardia; species Girardia tigrina. The sequence continues at coordinate 28,665 of MQRK01189159.1, read as the reverse complement.
TAGTTTAATCAAAATATTTTAAATATATTTGATAGTGATTTAAAATATTTTTATAGTGGATTGTAATGTCAAGACTTATTTAATCATAAATAAGTTATTTTAAATGAATAAAAATATTTTCGATAATAATTTTCAAATATTTTAGTAAGGGATTGTAATTTAAATTTGTTCGGATAATTAGAGGTTTAGAAATAGAAGTTACATTCATCAATCAAAAACGATGTATAATTACAAAAGTTTTGAAGAGAATTCTCCTGGAGGCAATTCGAGTTGTCATATTAATAAATAGGGCCCACGATTTACCGCGACTAGAAATAAAATATTCCATGGAACACCGTGGCGTATTATGTGTCGCCATGGCAACTTATACAAACAAATAATAATACAAGTAAAATAAATTTATCTTTTTTTTCTATTCATATTTCTATTCATTATTCCATTACATTAAATATTCAAAGAAGTTTATCAAAACATTTACATTTTTTATTGTTAAAAGAACTGCATCGTAATCTCGCAGACTTTCTGTGATAAAGAATATCGCAATGGTGACAACACAAATCTATATTTTGCGAAAGTACGTTCCACATCAACAGAAGAGATCTGCAGCACAATGCAAACTTTAGTAAGTGCTGATATAAAGGCAGTCTATCCTGTAATGCACTCCAAAATATAGTCACATCAGCTTGAATTACTTCACGAAATAAAAGTATTGCAGACAATTACTTTTTTAGTTCTATTATTTATTCCTAATATTAATATTTTTATAATTTCCATATCGGAAACTTAATAGTAATTATTAATTACAGTCGCGGAATTAGCCTACCAGCGCTGAGCAAAAATATTAATGCATTTCTTTAATAAATTTATTAAAAAATGCATTAATACTCTTTTCGGCGCTGGTAGGCTATTTCCAAGGTAGTTTGGCGGCATCCGCGGCGTACTGTTTCTTTCTCTCAAAACTATAAATTCCGAAATATTACAGGTACTTATAAAAATTATATATAATATCAATTGTAATTTATTAATATTATTATTTACTTTTTCAAAAGATGTTAACTAATTCGAATTAACCAAATATTTTATCAAAAATATGTTTAAATCATTCGAAATTGAATAAATTAAAATAAATAAAAATAAAAATTCTCTAAACAAACCAAGTTTCTTTGATGTTTGGTAACGTTTTTTCTTTCTAAAAATCAAAAATTAAATTAAAATTTATATTTAAAATATTAAACTTAAAAAACGCAATTCACTACTGCCGAAATCAAGAAAGACATTTTGTTACAAATTTTATTAAATAATTATATTTCAAATCACATTTTTATTATTTTTTATAAAAAGAAATTTTTAAAACATCTTTTTTTGAAAACTTAAAATTTATTAGAATAATTCCCTTAATCATTGGAATCTTTTTGGTAATCACAGAATCTTTGGGTAAACTAAACTGTTTTAGATATTTCGTATTTTTTCTATTTTAATATAATTTTATTGATTTTAACAATGGCACCGACGAAATGAACAGCTTTAGGTAAAAGTTTTAAGTATTTCAAAGAAGACGATATGGATGTAAAATACAAAGTTGGATGACAAGATGTGCTAAATGTTTAACCTTAAATGAATCCTCGAGGTTTCAAAGTAGAATTTTAAACCGGCAATGTAATTAGTTATAGAAACTTTACTGAATTGATTGTATTCACACGAGAGCCTCGTCAAGATCCACAAGAACTCCTCAGTGCATAGACTAACAAAAAAGTAAATATTTACCTGAAATTGCACGAAGAAGTGAATTGCAAAGTTGGATAGAAAAGACATTTTCTTGGTTTATCATGTACGGAAAAGATCAATTTATGTAGAGATCAAGTAGGCAAGAATAACAATACATTATTTATGGAAGTATTAATACATTTTAAACTTTCGCTTAACTACCAATACACTTGTTAAGAAGTAAGCATATTTTATTCTGAGTGCGCTCTGTTTAAGTAATACATTCCAGGCATATAAATATTAGGCTTTAAATCATTCCAAAATTCTGTGGAATCATATCAAGATTTATTGGGTATAAAGGAGCCAGAATGGTCCTTTGACCAGATCCAACCACTGGTAGCGAAAGGTGATGGATAATTATGGCGCTTGCATTTTAAAGAATAATTGTGGTTGGTTTTACATAAATTATAGCATAAAATTGTAATATTGAACAAAGTTTCAATTAGTACAAATCTCTTCAGTGTAAAATGTTTCCAAAATGTTATTTTATCTACCAAAACTGTGTTATGACCACAATACTTGTTGCATCGGTCGAGTAAGTTCAATATCAAATATTTTTGTAAAATTTTTGTAATTTGATTTTCTAAAATTTTCAAAAGATATTAATTTATTACGCCGAACTTTTGAGCTCTTAGAGAACTGGTTGTAACAGACATGGTCAAACTGTGGCTCTCGAGCCGCATGTGGCTCTTCTAACTTTTTAATGTGACTCTTGAAAAAAATGAGGATATTTAAGATATTTTGTTAAATTACTTGTGAATCCATTTCAAATTGATATAATGTACGAAGAATTTACATTTCCGAAGTATTTATTATCTAACAAAGCTGTGACAAATATGGAATTAATTGAAATTCAAGAGCATCGCTAATAACGGATTCACTATAAATCATAGGAAACTACAATATAATTTTGGAAAATCGTACCGGATTCGAAATATCCTACTTTAAAAAATGCATGTAAATTGATATCAATTTTCTCTACAATTTACTCTTGTGAATCTTTGAATTCCACAATGAATTTTATATAATCGAAACACCGTTCCTAACTGACTAATGAACATTTAACTAAACTTTTTCATACGGCACTAACAACCTACGAATCAAATTGTCCCAGATTTTTATTTAATTAATAAACGTAGAATAAACATCTGTCGACTAAAATATATATATTTAAAAACACTTCATTTGTAATGTATAAAAAATTTTTAAAACCTTGGCTTAATATTTACTGCGTAATATATTACCACATTTTTCTTATGGAGTCTCTTAAAAATATGATATTTTTGATTTGCCGCTCCCGTCGAGAAATGTCTGGCCACCCCTGGGTTATAACTATTACAGTGTTTCAAATTGAATTTCAAACTTGTCAAATTATATATTGGAAATGTCAATTTTAATATCGGAATTGTAAAATTTAATTTTAAATTAAATAAAACAATGACAAAATTACAACAACATCAAAATTTATTTAATCAAAAATAGTTTCCATCCTTTGACATCTTGGCAAGTAAATTCTGATGTCTTCAAAATAATTTGTTGAATTTCTTTCCAAAATTTCATTTGTTGCATTTCTTATGCTGTTTAAAAGTTGTTGTTGATTATTTGATTTGGCAGCTTTGACAATAGATTTCCATTGTGCAAAAAAGTTCTCAATAGGATTGAGAAAAGACACAGGTTGGTTAGTTTGTCTTAGTGAGTCCTTTATAGTTTGACATTTATGAAATGCGGCATTGGCCATAATAAAGATAGAATGTTTGTTTATTAAATCAGGAATAAAATTTATGTATAAATTTTCATTAAAAGTTCGTTCTAAAATGCTATTACAATCAATTGTACATTTAGAAATGACACAGCACACTGTTATGTTTTTAGATTTGGTGCTTGGTATTTTTTGAACTGAAGATGTGAAATAAAACGATCTTCCTTTTTTTGTTCTCATAGAAATATAAAATCCGGTTTCGTCAATAAATACTACCGTTGTATTTCAATATATTGCAGTGCATAATCTCTTCTTAAATGAATATTTTTTGTAGCTAAACGTCTTTCTGGTATAGCTTTCTTGTTTTAAATGAATAATTAATTGCATCCAAATATTGCTGATATTCTCATTTGAAACTTGAATGTATGCAAATGAAAATAACCTATCAGCCATATAGGCATCTTCATCCACTATAGATTTGATCTTCTGTAAGTTTCTTCGTTTTATATTCACCTTTTTTGAGAAATAATGGTTCCTTCTTCCTGATACTACTTACGGGTGGTAGATACTGATAAATTCTTGAAATCGAACATATCACAGACTTGCTTCTGTGACATTTCATTATTCAAAGCTTTGCAAACGTTAATTTGGGTATTATGACAGTCTCGGTTATCTGATTATAATGACCAAGCTTTCATTATAGAAGGTTTCTAAACGTAAATGACCTGAGTTCAAGAGGAAAATAAAATAAATTTGAATTTAATTTAAAATTAAATTTTATAATTCCGATATTAAAATTGGCATTTGCAATATATAAATTGAGAACTTTGATATTAAATTTCAAACCCTGTTATATTAAATAGTCCAAAAAGAAACTCCATCAACAATCGATCTTGGTGCATGTCTCATCGAAAGTGCACGCCTCAGATTGTGAAACTGTGTTCATAATTATTGTTTTAAGTAATATTTAATTGATAAATAAAGGAAGATTATTTGAAATATATACAAAAATAGAATATCTTCTCATTTTAGGTCAAAAGCGAATTGGTTCTAATGAGGAATACGTATATAAAATTTGGTTAATCACGTATAATGCACATTGTAAATAATAGACCTGGTTTCGTTTAGCTCAATGTCTAGAGAATAAGAATCAGAACGATATCGTTTGTGGAGAGAGTCCATTGTGAGACAACTAAAATAACAAGACCATTTCAATTAATCGATAGTATCCTGTTTATTAATATTGATAATTAACATATTGCAATCAGTTTTGTAAAGCTAAGAATAACGGTTGTCGTGGTAACAGAGCATTTAAACAAATATCGTAAGGGTTAAAAATGATTAAAACAAACATTTATTATCTATAAAAATAACGTTTTTGTAATATATTATTGTTAGATAGAGTAAAGCTAAAAATTTATAAAAGTACACACAAAGTGATTTTAATAACCATAAGAAATTATTAATTTCCTGACATTAAATTAAAGATGAAACAATTATTTATAAAATATAAATATTAATTAATATATGACTTTCAAAAACAAAAGAAAAATTTTTCAAATTTACATAAAGTATAATACTTTGGAAAAATCAATCGAATACGAATTTTCGATCATATAAATAGGAATTTTTCAAAGAAAATATATTTTAAATATCATATTTTTATTGTTAGAAAAACATTGGAACCGCGTTTCGCTTCCAATAACTATTTTTAGTCCTTACGAGGACTGCATTTCGTTCTCGTTCGTGCATTTCGTAGTGATTTGGACTGACTCTCCTTAAGTGACCTCCTATCTCGTTAATATTCGATTTGATTCTTCGAATTTGATCGAAATTGAATCAAGTACTGGTGCCTCACGGTGAAAATATGATAAAAAGAAGATAATATCAGTAGCCAAAAGCGTACTGTCTCAAGCAAACGGGTCGCCACAATATACTATGGTAGGAGTTGAGACAGAATTAGACAACAGATCGAACAAGGCGAGAACACCAGCAGTGATAGGGTGCTCTTGCTGCAATAAATTGGGCCCAAATCGAAGTAAGTGTCCAGTAAAGTGCTTCAACTGTGGGAAAAATGGCCATCGTAAATCTGAATGCTTTAATATTTCTGGAAACGGGAAGAAGGAGGCTGTCAATTCGCAGAATTAGATATAAGTCTCCGTGCCGGTTCTGTGATGTTGACATCAGTCTCAATTGATAATAATAGAAGAGTAGCAATGATTGATACTGGCTGCAGCACATCTCTAATTGGGTGGCATTGAATGATCGGATTAATAATTTAAAAAGAGTTAGTTATATTTAGACTGATCAATGGTGAGGCAATATACAGTGACAGTTATGTGAGCCTGGTAAGGGTAGTTTGTGAGGGGGGCTGCAGATGAGTAATTTAAAAGCCTTTATAATGGATGTGTTTCCATTGGGGGTCGAAATTATTCTAGGACTTGATGTCATAACCAAACACAAGCTTCTCGGGGTAAACCCTGATATAACCTTAAAAGTCTCGACTGAAAAATCCTGCGGAGTTATAAAAAAACACGGGTCAGAAGAGGGAATCCATAGTTATTGATAATGTCGACTTTCTTGCGGAGTGGAATAGTGGCCAGGGGAAAGTTTAATGGAAGTTGAACCCAGGTAGTGGTGGGGAAAAAGAGTGTCTGACACCCCGAAAATTCATGAATGATGAATATAAAGAAGAATTTGACAGAGAAATTCAATCGTGGATTGATGAGGATGTGCTAATCACCCATGACGAACTCAAACACGGCTCAATCAGAAGATATCTGGTAAGAGAAAAGATGCATTACGAAAAGAAGACACGTATTTGATTATCGGGAGCTGAAAAAAATCGAAGACGGGTTGATAGTGTTCGTGAAATCATCGAGGAAGAAAAATTATGTTTATCAATTGAGCTTGTTGAATCTGCAGATAACAAATCTGACAGATTAACACGCAATTCCAAACCAGTGGAATGTAAGGTCACAAACCGAAATTCAGAATTTGGAGAAGAAAATCGAAAAAAATCATAACTGTTGTCACGTGGGTGTACAATGTACAATGCACATTGGAATTGTGCAGGGTGGAAATGGGATCCGAAGTATCGAAAGAGAAGGTTGAAGCCTGTATTAAAAACTGTGACAGATGCTGTCATGTGGATCCAGCGATAACGCACAGATGGAAGAAGGGATACCTTTTGTGTACTGCAATCGACATATCGCATGTGAATGGACGACCACACCTCACATTGATAGATGGTTACTCTGGATTTACAGTGTGGAAACAGCTCAGAAATGCGTCAGCCAATGAGGTGGTTTTATAATTAAGGAAAATAATCGCAGAATGCGAACCGCCGGATTCTTTTATGTCTGACAATGGAACAGTTTTTCGAGGACGAGATATAAACCAACTTTGCCAAGAGTTGGGAGTGTTGAGTGTGATATTATTAGTGTTGGATTTCATATTATTATTTTAATTTTATTAATTTAAATTTATTTGTTTCATGGTATCCTTTAGCATCTGAGTTTATTTTGACCCAACATATTAGTTAGACATACATATGCCTCTCCGGTAAGTGTCTCTAACTCACACTTATTAGAGATCCATATCGTACCCAATCAACCCCATCTTGCCCTTTGATCTCGCCAGTGAAGTTAATGAAGTACCTATTGGGTTCTACATTATATTCAAATATATTAAGTCTATGAAAGTTAACTTATGCTACTTCTATTTAATTAATGATTATCATATTTTTTTCGCAACATGTTTTTTTTATTTGATTATTATATTTCTTATCATGATTTTATCATTTTCATACCAGAGATTAAAGTTTAAAGAATATAAACAAATTATATGTTGACATTGTTTTATTAAAATATAACAAAAGAAAATGTTAATCAAAGGCAATCCACTCATCGCTCTTAGTCATCCAAATCTGATAGATTTACAAACTCTTCACCTTTACCAGTTGTGATAGAGCGGAACTGTAAGCGGTCACGCTTCTCCTTCTGAATTTCAAGTTTTGACTTAAGGTCCAGCCATTCTTGCTGTTCTATAGTCTCTTGGAAATTATTTGTTGGGAAAAACAACGAAATTTGATTAGAGGTATCAAAATCAGAAGACTCTCTTCGACTGGTCTCATTTCTGATTACAGTCTTTCCATCTTTGACGTCAACCTCAATACGACTGGTTTTAAAAACAGCTTGCTGCTCATTCTTGGCCTGTTGAAACATTTGAGCCTTTCGCTTCCTCTGTTCACGCCACTTCTGGGATCTGCTGAGCACCTCAGAGGAAGATAATGCCATATCCTTTTTCATAATTGACCCATAAATGTTTGGATTCGTCACGAGAGGTTTCTTTTCCGTATTTGACCCAATCTTGTTTGCTGTTTCTAGAATTATTTCAGGTTGCTCTTCTGAGACTTTTTCGATCACCTTCTTGTAGTAGCTGGATATATTTTGCTGAATTCTAATCTCGGTGATCTCGTTTTGCAAGGACGAAATTTTTTGTTGTCCTAACAAATATTTTTCCACAACCGGTTTATGAATTGATAAAGGAACTGAATGTTTTTTGTAGTCCTCGAATTCGGTTGTCCTCTTTGTCAATTCGTCATTCAGCTTGGCCCATTCTCCTTTCCATTTCTGCAACTCCAACAGCAGTTCTCTTTGTTGCTCTTTGCTTTCGTTATTTTTTTTATTCATGCTGAATAATGACGATGAGTGGATTATAAATAAAAAAAATAAAAAAAACAAAAAATAATTGATGGAGGCTGAGAGAAACGAATTCTCTTCTAGAAATGAAACTTGGTGAGGACTTTCTCAAACTTCCAAATCTTCAATAGTCTCGCAGGTACTATAAGCACCTGCCGCTAATTCATTAACAGATCGGCAGTCATAAAATTACCTCAAAACCTGTTCATGTTCCCTACCTGATCATCAATAGTCTCGGCAGGAACTATAAGCCCCTATCGTTATATATCGACAGATCGGCAGCCCAACCTCCATCAACTTCAAAAAAAAAGAAATAGAATCTAAAAATTACCTAATTTCAAAACAAAAAATTTTTTTAATTTATTCAATAAAAAAGTCTGATCAAGTGCACAAATTCGGATGAATTTATACAGTTTTCTTTTACAAAAAAATTTCACGAAGCCAAAACCGGACAATTCTCACAATCAACCTTCAATCATCCATCACTAAGTCAACAGTCCTCAGAATCAACCCGGAGATGGCCGAAATTCCGATCAAGCCCACGTCAACAAATCAGGCCATCAAATTCTCAAAATAAAATATTCAAATCGACAGGATCCAAGAGTCAAAACCAATTAAAAGTTTCTCTTTTTTAATTAATTATTTAAAAATTATAATTATAATATTTTATTTTTAGTTTTTTTTTAGATTTAGGGAGTTTTTCCTTCGCCTACCTCGGTGCCGGTGCAATGAATAGGCCCAAGGCTGACGTGAAGGAAAAACTTACTGGTCCCAACAGGAGTCAGACAAGAATATTCATGTGCATACAGCCCTCAAGGCAATAGCGTAATTGAAAGAGTCTATAGAACAACCAAGCGATCGGTGAGCAGAACTGGAAGATCAGTTGAAGAAGCTGTCTTTTGGTACAGCAACCCTGCTGGGATACATAGGAAAGCACCGTACTAATTGATGTTCGGGTATGTATCTCAGAAACCCGGAGTCAGCAATGTCAGGACAAGATCTAACTGTGAACCAAAACAGGTAGAGTGCGAGAACGACTATAATTACGTTGCTCGGAATCCACTAGTTGTCGGCAACAGGGTTTATTTGAAGCCTGACAGTAAGAGATGTCACGAAGAATGGAGTGGGTCTCATTTAGTAACAAGGACCATCTCAAGAATTTCGGTTGAGATAAATGATGATGGCGTGGCGAGGCATGTTTTGCTTTTGTGTTTTACACCAAATAGAAGAAAACATAGTCTAGAAAACGAAGCGGCAGATTGCTCAATGAAGAGAGAGTTCACAATAGAAAACTATCCAGATGAGGTACCCAACGAAGGCCATCAGTAGACGACAAGTCTGCAACGCTCCAAGAGGACTCCTCAATGGCACGAAGACTACGACTTTGGTTGATCCGTTTGGAGTGTCCACGAAGGGGACGTGTGACGATATTATGATGAATTTGTGACAGTATTATATAAAAAATATATTGAAGTTTGTTTAAATATTCAGGAATTATTGATACACTAATTTGAATTAAATAAAGTATATTATTATCGTCGCCTTGTTTATTTTATATATAGAACACAAATTAACAACAAAAAATGTTAGTGCAATCTAAAAATTAATTGAAGCAAAAATTTTTAAATCGTTAATTTGTATATGTTGTTGTGTGTAATTGCAGTGTTAATTTAATTGTATTTAAAGATTGTGTGAGATTCAAAATAAATAAAAGTAAAAGAAAAAAGAATTACAGTGAAATTATATGAAAAGATTAATGCAAAAAGAAATTAAATTCCTTGAAAAATAAAGCTGGCATGATTTGTAAAATTAATGTAAATTTATGCATGTTTGAAATTCGTTTGATTACTTAAAATGATAAAAATGGGAAAAGAAGACGATGAATTAGAGGAAGTGGTAAATTGTAGTGAAATTGAAATTGTAAAATTTTACGTCAAATAAAAAAATTATGTTTTTAGATTTCTTGGAAAATATAATTTGAATTGCATTATGTCTTTTTTGTCGAGAGAATTTGTATATTTGGTGCATCGCGAGTTGTCGAGTGTCGAGTCGAGAGCAGAGTTTCAATTGCTTGTTGGGCTTTCATATGTCTCCTGTCAACTAGAATGGGACTTACGGGAGCAACTTCCCCTGTATAAAGTTAGAGCAATAGCAAAATTGTCACCTACAGTCTCCACAACCCTTAAGGCTCCGCAAATACATCGTTGCGCCTTTTCTTTAATCAGTAGTAGAAATAATAATAATAATAATAACAATTATAATAATATTAATTTTAATAATAATAATGATAAAGTAAAAACAAAAGTCAGGCATTATAATAAAAAGAATTCGTATATATTAGATAAAACAATTCTTTAGAGAAAAATTAATTTATATGTGAAAGAATACTAAAAGAATTTAAATGTTTCAATTGAAGAAGTTGAAACAGAAAAGATCTTAATTAATTTCATATCCGGCATCATGGGAAAGTCTGTGTTGCATCATATCCTCTGCTCCAGGGTTGTTTTCCATTCTTTCTTCTATTTCAGCCTCATTGAGTCCTATTTCAGCATAATCTTCTACCAATAATTGATTATCGACCCGAGATTCTCCAAATTCTGATTCTTCCATTCCTTCAGTCACAAACCAATGGGCGAAAGCTCTCTTCATGAAAAGAAGATCGAACTTTCTTCCTATCCTTGACCATAGTTCTCTTATTGCTGTTGTGTTACAAATCATTGTTACGCCTTTATCAGAATTCGCAACACACGATTCTGGAACAACAATCGGGCCGTGCCTATTGATGCCCACTTTAAATCCTGTAGGACACCACTCAACAAAATTAGAAATAGTCTCTCTGTGTTTCTGAACCGATTCAGCTATTTCTCGCGGATTTACGGAGCCTCTGTAATTGAGAATTATGGAAATATATCGACCTCTATTTGTATCGCATTTGATTGACTGATAATTTTTTGAAAATACATTTTTTGTAATTTGTTCTATCGTTGGATTTGAATACGCTGCTCGAGACTTATGTTCGATTGGGGCGTGTCGTACCAGCGGGAAATGAATTCTCGGATATGGAACTAGGTTTGTTCGAATTTCTTTTAAGGTTGTGTGGGAAACGGCTTCATATCGCAGCGAACACGTAATAGAACTTACCATTAATGCGATCATTCTATTAACGTCAACGTAGTTTGGAGTACCAATAAAAAGAAACTTTTGACACAATTCATATAATGCCTCATTATCGAATAAAATGCTTAAATCCACAGCGTCCATAGTTGTGTGAGTATGCAGAATTGCGTTGTATGGCTCTACTATTGCTGTCGTCATGAATTGACCGCAAAAAATGGGAATTTGCATCCGAGTTACTTTGGGAAAATCTAAAATCACTTGCTCTAGTAACAATGATCCGACACCGGAACCAGTACCCCCTCCAATACTGTTGAATAATAAGAAGCATTCCAAATTATCGGCTTGTTCTGTTAGTTTATGAAGTCTATGTCGAAACGGTTTCAAGAGTGCCGGTCCGGATACAAAACTGCCTCTGGCGAAATTATTAGCTGCGTCTTCGTTACCACTAAACAATTGATCAGGATGATAAAGCTGTCTGTAGACACCGCTTCGTATTTCATCTAAAACGTGAAGTAATTTTTATTATTAATAGAAATACATTGAATTATTAGCATATAAAATTTTATTGTAATTTTACAGATGACCACCGAAGCTCAAACTAAAGAGCATTTGCGGAAGTTCTTTTATTCATGTTTAACTCGAAGAAAAGTGCAAACGATTCACAAAAAATGATTGTAGAAGTATATGGTGAAGATACAATCACTGCCAAAGACTGGTTATATGACAATGAACTGCAAGACTTACTTGATGAAGATGATACCCAAACGCAACAACAATTCGCTGACGCTTTAGGTGTGACTCAGCAAGCAATTTCAAATCGCTTGCACGACATGGGTAAAATTCAGAAAGAAGGACGATGGGTGTCGCATGAATTGACTGAACGCCAGCAAGCAAATCGAAGACAACGTGTGAACCTTTGCTTGATCGACAGCAACACAAGTCATTCATGCATCGAATTATCACTGGTGATGAAAATTACATTTATTTCGATAATCCAAAACGAAAGAGATCATGGACAGACGGAGGAAAGGCGCCAAAGATGACTCCCAAGCATAACAACCTTAGAAAAAAGGTACTGCTCTGCATATGGTTGGATCAGAAGGGTACTTTGTATTATAAACTTCTGAAACCTGACGAAACTGTTACGGCGGCTCGTTATGGAGAGCAATTATTCAATCTGAACAGAGAAGTTGCCACAAAATTAGAGGAATGAACCACAAGACAATGCGAGATCTCATGTTTCAAAACCGGTCATAAATACAATAACTGGGAAATCTTGCTCCACCGGCCTTACTCTTCTGACATTGCACCATCGAATTATCACTTATTTCGATCAATGGCTCACGGATTGGCGGAATAGAAGTTTATAAAACAAGAAGAAGTGAGAAAATGTCTCGATAAATGGATTGCGTCGAAGCAACCGAAATTATTTCTTGATAGAATCCATAAATTACCAATCAATTGGAATAATGTTGTTAATAATGATTGTTATTGTTAATAAAAGTTTAATTAAAAATGTTTTGGAATTTGAATTTTTTATATCGTAAAAAAACGAACTTTCATATTTGTACACCTAATAGATTTAATCTCAACATTTACAGTGTTTTCTTCTTGATAATCGTAGAAAACATTGTGTTGAATTTATGTTCAACATCTATCTAATCAATTTTTCCGAATTTACATGTATAACAACTAAAACTTGAAAGATACAAAAAATTGAAAAGATACAGGGTTTTTCAATTAAAATCAGAAGTGTTTCAAATAAAATCAGAATGTGGAAATCAAAATCAAATCATTTAATTAAATTTTAAAATAAATTAATCGTTTAATTTATAAATGTTATTTATGAAAGCAATTATTGAAAGACATTTTGAAAAATTGTTCATCTACATTTATTTTTACATGTATAATTCGTATAACAAAATAAAATCTAAGCCCATGGTTTTAATCGAAAGAAAAAAACAGCTTTCGAATCGTGAAAGAGAATTGATATGCAGTAAATACGACGCTGGAAAAACACTTAAAACGATTTCAAGTGAGCTCAATGTGAACTATAAAACCGTCTTCAGTGTTGTGAAAGTTTATAAAGCCAGTGGTAGAATAAATTCACTACCAGTCCGTGGTCATAAAACTCCAATTCTTAGCCAAGAACATGTGGATTTGTGGATTCGAAACTGATTGTTCGATAACACTTGGATTGTTAAAATATGACTAAGCGTTGGAAAAAAACATTATTGCTTCAAAATCTACAATTTATCGTTCAATAAAAGCATTTAATTTTTCTTTGAAACGCGTAAGTATTGTCCCAGAATCTCGAAATATAGCATCGTGTATAGCATCACGATTTGAGTTTGTAAATTACTACTTGTCTTTAAATGAAGAAGATATAATTTTCTGGATGAAGCGGGTGTTAATTGTTCAATGAGAAAATCTTATGGACGAAGCCAGCTAAGAACGCCTGCTAAGAAAACAATTCGAACAATTCGCAGTAAAAACTTTTCAATTTCTGCGGCTATTTGTAAAACGAGGTTGTTAAAATATGAAGTATTGGTAGGCTCTAATAATGGAAACACTTTTATTTCGTTTATAAACAGGCTGCTTTCTTTTTTGGCGGACAATAACTATGAAAAAAAGGTTATTATAATGGATAATTGCGCAATACACAAATTTGATGGAGTTTGTGAAGCAATTACGAATGCTGGACATGTTTTAAAATTCCTTCCACCGTATTCTCCACAATTAAATCCGATTGAAGAATGCTTTTCAAAATGGAAAAATGGAATCAAATCTAAAAATATTGTATGTGGAAGTAAATTGATGGAAGCTATTCAAACAGGGAAAGATTCAATCACATCAGAAGATTGTTCGTCGTTATGCTTTAAAAGCAATGAGACGTGAAGAATTTTGATTAAATAAAACTTAGGAATAAGAAATATTTTTAAATTACTGTGTATCATTAATGTTGAATATATTGTTGTTATAACGTTTATATTTTTTAACAAAATTAAAGTTCAGAACTTATTTTAAAGATAATTAATTTTAATTGAAACGTTTCTGATTTTAACTGAAAAACCCTATATATACAAAACAAATGACGGACCTTAAGAACAAAGACCACTCTATTAGTTGCCTAATCTTGGGCCAAAGATAAATTGTTGCGTCAGAAGAATATGTAAAGTTATAAAATGAAATCGGTTTTTGCTTCTATAATGTATTTTACATTTAACTTTTTAAAATGGAAATAAAGAATTGTTAAGTGGTGACCCTGCCGAAAATATGCAAGCTATCACACTTAGTCAGCAGCAGAATGTATTGCTAGCAGTGTCACCAAAAAATGCAAAAACTACTGAATTTCAATATTCCGATATTTGATTGAAGAAGCTCACACAAAGCGGAAAGATGGCTGAAGTATATTGAAGAATGTCGTTCCATGAATTATTTGCCGTATTTAATTTGTTGCTGTAGGATGAAACGGATGAATTATTGAGAGACCATAAAATAGATGTTTTAAATCAGAATGAGACACGAGATTAGTTCTGAGAAACATGCACAATAAAGATGTTAATTCTGAATACCTTTGTGGAACTCGCGAAAGTCAACCAAGGACAAAAGAGAGATTCTCCATTTTTAAATTTAGAGTCAGAAAAGTATTAAACAAAGTAAATTCTATGAACTTCGTGAATAAAATTTTACTGTTATGAAACTATTATTTCTTAATTAGAGATAAGTAATATTCAAGTCCTTAAATGTCAAAATACAAGCTGAAGCAGCGATCTGCTCCGGTAAGAATGATATTGTGGTTAGAAAAGTATGTATAACGCATTTATGGCATACTCAAACTAGTTCAAGCATCGTCCAGATTCTTCATTAATTTTTTATTTACAATGAAAAAAATTTAAGCTTTAGACAGAAATACTGACCTTTTTGAGAAATCTTTACTTTTGAAATTTTGTATTCAGTATTAAACAAGTCAAAATCTCTGTCTCGCTTAAAGCAACATAACAACCGGAATAAAATGCTTTCTGAAAATGTAACTGTCACAAAATCGGCACTATCTGGTTAAGAATGGTTGGAAAATACCTCATGCGATCTACAAAAAAAGGAAACGTACCATTGGGTCCAAATGCGATCGATACAAAGGTTTCATAACACTGACTTACAAAACATTTTTTTATTTTCTTTGGTGAGTGAATGTTTATCAGGATAATTTTAGCAATGTTGATTTTAAATCGGTGATCCATTTGCTTGTATCACATAACAATTTTAAGAAAATACCAATTGAAGTAAAAATCACTTCATTAATAGATTTATTCATATAATATGGTCATTAAAATATAAAAATAACTTCAATCAAGATTTTTATTATTAAAAGTCATTTTATTAAAAAATAATAAATAATAAAAAAATTGTCATTGCTCATTAAAATAAAACAGTTTTATTCAAATTATATATCAAGTTTAGGGAAAAGACTAGGATTTCTTGCATGTAGATTTTCGACGGTGTTTTATTTTGGAGGCATCATGTTGCAGTAATCAACAGTAATCTGCAAGTATAGCACTACTCAATCATCATTGGTCCAGTGACTCCATTGAAACGATTTCATATGGGAAACGCTCTTCATGTTTATTACTGATTTTGCCAAGACATTCAGGGAAAAAGTCAATATGTGAATCAAGAAGATGAATCTTAATGGACATGTTACTAGATTTATTATTTCCCAAGAAATTGGCAACAAAGAATTTGAACGCTACCCGTGCATTAAAATCTTTCCCATTTAATAAATCTTGAAAATGCTCATTATGTGTTACTTTTCGGATCTGAAGCCCCACAGATATTCCTTCTTTTATTATAGGATCATTAATTCGTGAAAACATAGAACGGAGATATAAAAAGAAATCACTCATTTTATCCAATGCTTTTTCTAAATGCTTCCTTAGACCAAACTTGATATGTAAAGGTGGATATATGATGTCGTTTTTGAGAACCAGTAGTTCGTGAAAAACATTTGTAAACCATGTTCCATGCTATCCCTAATGGGCCAAATATTTCTTTAAAAGAGTGTTTCTCTATTCAAACTATTCCATTTGCAGAGGTAACATAGGAATTTTGTGTAACCAAAGCGTAGAGTAGACTCAAGGTGATTGTAGACCCATGAGAATTGCCATGACTCTCAAATTTCCACACACTATCCATTTGTAATCATCGTACTTCATTTTTATGAAAGCGTTATTGATGTTGCCATAAGTCTCTTTAAAGAGAATGAAGTAGGCAACTGGAATTGGTTGCAATAAATTTCCATCATGTAGCAGCACAAAGTTTACGCCGTTTTTAATGAATCGATAAAGAGACACCAGTTCTTGATTTCGTGTTCATGACCTAGAGGAACAATGGGATTTAAACATCATTATAATAGCGCATGTTCTCATCAGACGTAAAGTACTGCATAAGTTACTTGTGTCTGAAGCGAAAGTTGCATATTTTGCCTTAGGAAATAATAAATTCCATTGTTTTAATCGTGAAGCGAGAAACCCTGACTGTTCTTTAGACAAGGTAATATCACGTATAAAGTCCGAAAGTTCAGCATTATTTACTAAATGAGTTACATTACTTCCAGGAATGAAGTCATCGTCGGAATCATGGGTTCTTTCAGGATTTGCTCGATGGTCACTCTCTAAAGAATCATCTGAATAAATGGAGTATGAATCATGAGAAATTGAAGCTGAGCAGTTGATATGGTTGTGAGGAATCGACTTGGATATACAGACTTTCGAGTTTTGAAAGAAAATCTTTTATAACTGTGATGCATAAGTAACAAAAAGTGGCACGATTGTGGATTGGGGACATGTGAATGGAACTCCAAAAGGCTTCGACTTTTGTTTTGATGACTTTCACAAATAACCCGTCAAAGTACTAGCACAAATGGAGCAAATGATTTGCGGTTTCTATAGTTTTTCTGCAATCAATTTTTTCATCAATTTTTGGATCAAATTAAATTGATAAGCTTTTTCAATAGTGGGGTCAGCGTCTTTCTGTAGTCAACATCAGTAAAATATCCACAAACATAAGAAAATAGATTAGAAAAATTTAAACACTTTTTATTAGCAATGACAAAAATATTTTTATTGAAACAAAAAAGCAATTCAGTATGGGAAAGAAAGACTCTAAGCTTATTTTAAAAAAATAGTTGAGTCATTTTCTTTAAAATGCGATGTGATAGAGCAAATCGGTTTTCAGATTTGAAATCAGCATGAAAAACTTACATAAAAACACTTATTATTTGATGGGAAAAAATCATTAATGATTAAACAAATAAGCAACTCATTCTTTATATTTTTAAGTCATCATGAATTAACATCAAAGTTAAATTAAAAATTCATCTATAATCATTTAAACTGCAAGTTAATTTTTACCTCATTCGTCTTAGAAAAAAATTCCAGTCTTATTTCGACCTGACGATAGTAAGCGAAGCGGTTCAATGAAGTTTAACTAAATATTGATGATAAGAAACGACTAGGACATCCTACCCAAGAAATTAATTACCACATGTCAAATTCGCTGCAAGAAAAGATGCATATCCCAACTTGTTCCATGGTGCTGAAGGTCAGTGTTTTTCTTGTGACAATGGGAAACCATCTCCGTAATATGAGAAAACATTATCTCTTTAATCGTTGGTTATCATACAAACTCAGAGAAAATTTTGAAAATATTTGCAACTAGCGGCAAAGCGAAATTGAAACTTAGGACTTCCTCGATCAGAGAATTACGATAAATGAAATGAGTTATTGAGAAAACAAGGGAAGTTTATAGAACCTCTCTTTGAAAGGACGTAGAGATTCTGAAAATTTGAAAGTATTTTTTATTATTGTATTTGAACTTCCAATGGATCAAAATGATTGAAGTTAAGCTGAGGAGAAAATCCATTACTGCTGATATTAATTGCAATCAACTTAATCACATCGTCCTAGTTAAAAAGGAAAAATGGTATTGATTGGTGAATGACACTTTTCAGTAATCTCATTTCAGCAGTAATAATACCAGGCTGCATAAAATGCGAATAATCTCTAAGAAAACTTCATTTGGAATCGACTACGATTTTCTGCGGCATTTACTCTTGTCTCACAATTTTATACAATATGACTTTACTTAATTGCTGCCTTGAAATTTTACTTCGTAGTTATGAGGAGAAAGTTAATTTTCTTTTCGCTGACTAATTTTAATAATTTATAAATGATTAAAATAAATTTATTAATAATTTATAAATGATTTCAAGATTAATATTATAATTGAAATAGAATATACAATTTCGGGAAATAATAAATTTGAGCTATGATTAATTTTTAATATGGTAGAATAAAATGCTTTCTAAATTTTAAAATGAATACTATTTTAAAATTAATTGAATCAATTTGAAATTAGAAAAGATTTTAAACATTTTGTAAAGAATTGCTTTTAATTAAGAAATGAATATTTTTAGACTAAATTTTATCAATTTTAAAATGTGTATTATTTTTTAATAAATTTTAATCGATTTAGATATTATTTTAAGTTTCAGTTTTGAAAAGTTTAATCAGAATTTGATTTTTAAGATAAATGTCGGCGAATTGATTATAAAAAGAAAGTTTAAATTTTGTTTGAAATAAAAATTATTATTTTGTGGTAATAAAAAATTTTGACAATTATGAATCCTAATTCAAATATAGAAAATGATATCAACGCATCTAACAGTAGTTAAGAAATTCTACAGCAAACATTCAGTAAGTATTTAGGGTTATGGTAGATAACATATCCTGATAATATTAGAAAAATGTTTCGAAGATTGGAGAGATATATATTACATAGTGGTGATAATTACGAATACATAGCAGATTAAAGTCCATTTCATAAATAAAAATCCAGATTTTGTAAATAAAAATATTTTATTTTTTATTATGACTAATTTGTTTTATTAATTGTATAGCGTTATCGACATCGACATACCAGTATTAATTAAAATTATTACCAAATATACCCAAATGTAATCTCAATTGGATAGAAATCGGGTGAGTAGTTAGGTAACCTGGATACCTCTGGCTAATAAAAAATCTTTAATTTCCACTCCGTAAATGGAACGAACATTGTACGTAGCTAACATTTTTCTGGAAGACACCTATGCGAAAACATTCTTCCAAAAAACAAAGAAAATATTCACTGGTACATGCACCATTAACAAGGTCGAAATGCTCTATTCCATTCATGAACATCATTGAGCATAGTGAAATATTTCTTCCACGTGAATTTTGATGGCTTGTTTAAAAGGAGAATATCCATAGTTGGTAGAGGTATGCAGATTAAATCCAGACTCATCTAGAATTTGTCTGGATCTCATCACAAAGACTCTCGAGCCAAATGCCTGTTTGGTAGCCTTGTGTTCTTCTGTAAGAAAAACTTTTGCTCTTTTCTTTAATCTTTTTCTTATAAGGTTGGCCTCTTACTGCTCTAAAAATTATTGCCAATGATATAGACCTGTTTTGAAGAAGCTCTCTGCACCAGACTTGAATTAATGAATTATCATTGTCCAATAAGGAATGGATCTCAGCATGGAGATTGTCACGATTCCCTTTAGTTCTACCAGGACATTTTTAAAGTTCCTCGAATGTAGGGTCACTGTTTTCAAAATATTCAATCTTACGAATGGCGATGTTAAGCACTGCCTTACTCAACGAAGTGATGTCACATATTTCCTCCTTGAACTTTAATTTGTAAAGTCCTTTTATCTGATAGAAAATGCTTTGAGTAATCAATACCCTTCTTTTTCTTGTTGGCTCTTCGGCTGTATTATGTAAATTTTATAATTTTCTTTTTGATTATTTTACATTTTTTATTTGGTTTTTAAAACAAAGAATCAGATTTGTTTATTATGAAATTTGATTTTTATTAAGAAATTTGGATTTTTATTTGTGAAATAGATTGTATTGTGTTAAGTGGAATTGTTTTTTTGTAATCCAACTTGTAATCGACCAAAACTTTCTTTGCAACCCTGTATTATTAAATAGATAGGCAAATAATTATGTTCAGTATAAGAACTAAAATAATAATAACAATTTTCCAATACTCTAATAAAAAATCGTGATACATGTATTAGAAACTACCAAAAAATGTTAAATATTTAAATTTATAAAAATTCGATAGAACATTTTTTTACTGATGCAATGTGAATTCAATTACCTGTAACAGATGGTTCTGAGTCTATAAACATAACTCTAGGGTTATAATTTCCTGCCTGTGTTTCCTGAAAAAATGTTTTCATTACTATTTCATCGGTTGCAGCCAAAGTTTCTCCGTCTGGACTTAGAGCATGTTCTATGCACAGCAATTCCCACATCGCATTTCCTAGTTGGATGCCTCCTTGGCCGACATGGAATACTAGTATCTCGGTTGACTTGATAAATATATAAATCATCTTGCTTTACAATTAAATATCTTATAAAATGAATTATAGTCTACGGGAGAAACGTTTGTTTTATGAATCAATAGATTCCGAATTTATTCAAACAAATCAAATATTAATCTGATCAAAGAATCGTTTATTAATCATAAACAAATAATTCGAAATTCGAGAGACTTATACAATAAATCGATAATCAATCTCGTTACTTGTTGACGTCAGGGGCTTTTATAATGTATTTAAGTGCTTTTGTCGGATGACCTGGACATTTCAGGACATCGAGTCTGAATTAAATTTCATGGTATAAAGGATTTACAAGATTTCCGTCTGATATCATTGGAAATTTATTTTTGTCATATATATATATATATATATATATATATATATATTTGTACCTAAATCGATTTTTGAAAAATAAACAGTCATCGAATTTCCTGTTATGTTTTGTTTACATATTTAATTAAGTATAAAATAGATTAATTGAAACTTTTAACTTTCTTAAACTTATAATGCGTCGTCACCGCATGAAAAGCAGGAAATAGGTTACTCGATAGGTAGTAGTCATTGCATGTAAATTGCCTAATATACTATACTGTAGTGACACAAAATTATAATCGGTATTTATAAATATTAAATATATATTAAAATCCGATATTTCTTATTTATAATTACAAATTTTCTCAGTCAAATTCTCATACAAATTAAATGATTTTTTCATACAAATCAAATGATTTTTTTCATGCAAATTAAATCTTTATCAAAGTTGGTTTTTGTTTTAATACTCAGACTTTGTTGATAAATGCCAGGGTTGTAAATAAATTTTATTAGATCTTTTACAATTTTTCAAATTATTTTTCGAGTTTTATAT
>MQRK01189116.1:3681-14063 GCA_001938485.1 Girardia tigrina | reverse complement strand
GGTGGCGACCCTTCGAAAATATGAACGCCACCGAAATATAGTAAGATTTATTGATCGACGAGCAAATATTGCGCTGTCGCATTTTAGCATGCGGTCGATCGGTGGCTTTGCCCACATCACTAGTTAATTTGCTCTTCTTCGCTGAAATTTCAATCTAACTTTGGAATTGCGGATTTTCAATACACTTTTTACCAATCATTGTAATTTTTAAGAGAAAAACAGTTGCTGGTAAAAACATGTGCTTCTTAAGTGCCTTTGAGTTACAGATTATAGATAATATAATTTTTCGAAAATTAGTCTATTCTACCTAACAAGATGAAAAATTTAAAATATTCTTTGTTTTCACAACACCTTTTGGAACTTCAAAACCTCAAATAACAGGTAGAATTTAGTATTGTTGAAGGACTAATCTGATTCAAGATTTATTATTGAAAAGGCTTGCTTAAGAGAACTATATTTCAAATGGTCTTTCCTGTCTTATTTTATTCTTTGTATAGTATTACGTATTCACTCCACTATTTTCCGTAATGACTTCGAAAACAATGTATAATGTCACCAAATAGTAATTGCAATTGGCTAGTCAATTGACGAAAATATTTTTCAAATTCATTCATAAAAACGTTTGTTTTTTTAGATGACTTTTGATTTAACCAGCGACTATTGTTACTGCTCCGGCTGATCCCCGAGTCACCCCGAGTCATCCCGAGAACCAAGACAAAGGTAGCAGGCGTGCATGATGGATTTTTTGTCAATGGGATCTCGGTATCATTTTGCTGGACGCATTTTTTATCAAAGCTCATACATACTATTTCATTTTTATGTGCTTTCATATATCCTCCGAGTTGAACTAAATCAGATTGCACACTTAAAATTTTAGTAGAGCCAATATCTGTGCCGAGAAAGATAAACGAATCTCCCACTCCCGCAAAGTAATAAAATCGATCATCGGGATTGATTTTATCCGGATCCACAGAGTAAACTATTGTCAAACCGTTGATTCGTACAAATAAAACGAATCTTCCTTCAAAATCACCAAAAACTGTTTCCCATTGACATCGACAACACCCATTATGATAACTCCGCTGATCGATCGGGCGTTCGAGGAATTTTCGCATATATTATTGCGATTTAATTTATTTATAAATTTGATCAATCACTACCGCTACAGAGACAAATCGAATTTTTGTGAACGATTCCGCCAATGAGAGTATTCAAATCGCTCAGTGCAAATGAATTTTAAAATAATGATATTTGAAAAGATTTGTGTATTAGAAGCGGAGTTGTGTTCGAATAATTTATCCAAGAATCATTTCACAATGTTTTCTTTCATCAATCGATAACAAATGACATTAACTCCAAACAACAAAAAATTTTATTATTCAGCGAAATTTTCAAATTAAAACATTTATGCTTGTTTTCAAGGTCAAAAACAAATCCGCAGTTTGGTCATTTTCTATCATATATTATTTAACATTTTTATACCAGTTCTCTATACTTGTCATTCTCTATACCGTTGATTCGAGTAATTTTGCCTGTTGTTCCATCGATTATTTCCATTATCCCTTTTCCATTGATCACGCTCCCTAAAACTATTAAGGTTTTCAAAACACTATGTTCTTAAATGCCCCTTTTAATTACAATGACTACACGTCACATTTGGCCAATTTCTTGTAACATGCGATTCTTCGTGGCATGCCCAACAGGTAATTTTCCGCTCTTTAAAATTTCTTCTTGTTTCTTGTTTTATGAATTTCTCGTTTTGTGGTCTTGGTATTCTTTTTTTATTTTTCACTGTTCACCATTCATTTTCTCTTTTTGTGTTATATGCCGCTACAGGAGCGTTTCTTTTCTTTTTATCATATTCGAAAATTCCCGTTTGAATCTCTTCAATCTCTTCAGATTTTTTTGACACCTCGGACAGCTATTTCTTTCTGCACGTTCTCATCATCTATCAGATTAGGGTAGACCAAATTTGATAGTTCTTTTTTACCCAACTTTTTCTCAATTAACTTTTCAATGATTTCATCAGCCTTTCTAAATGTTATTGTTGGATCGCTGGATCCAATTCTCATTTCTACCATTTCCTCAGTAGATCCAGAATAAATTTTTCCTTTGAAAATGAGGATCTTAGTTTCTGTTCACATGTTTCACCTGCCGTTGCTTCATATTTTATTATAACATCCGGAGTCATATATGGTGTTGCTAATAAGATTTTCCTCTCCTCTGAAAATCCTATCATCTTTGCATACCTGTTAAAGCTCGTTATGAATGCCTCAACATTTGTCTCTGATCCATCAAATATCTCCGGACCTCTAATGTTCGGAATCACGTGGTCGTGTGTCGCCATATTAAGAACACCAACATGGATTTTCGAACTTTCATTTTCAATATAATTTGAATTCTCTTTTGGATAATTCTCAGCCAAGATTTTGTAATTCGACATCGTTCTAAATTGATAAATTTTTGTTAATTTTTTTTAGTAAAAAAAAATTTTTTTTCGAAAAAATTTTCATTTTTTTTCAGATTTTATTTGTAAAGTTCTAATTTTCTAATTTTAGCAATAATTTTATCTACATATTAATTTTATTTTAAAATGATTTAATTTAAAGAAAAACATTTATTCATTTAATTTAAAATTAGTTAAAAGTTATTTACTTTATTTAAATTTTTAATATTAAAATTTGAAAAAATTGGATATTTTTTTGGATAAGTTTTTTATATCTTATGCTGTACCTTAAAATGCAAATTATACTGGAATAACTATTCTTTGTGAAAATCCAAAATATCAATTTTCTATCTGGGTGGGAGAAACACATTTCCAAATACTAAACTTAACATACAAAATTAAACATACCAAATTTAAAATATTACTCACATTAAGAAATGATTAAAAATGGAAATATATATTTGACAAGAGGATGCTGATGGAAATTAATGTCAAGATCTCTTAATAAAACCACACAATCGGTATCTCTACTTCATGACAATGATCCTATGAAAACACCCCACCGAATACTGAAAGCAATAGTGACAGCTGAGTTCAAATATTATTTTTTACAAAATCAATGTAATTATTAGTACATTGCAGACCAGACATTTTATTGCTAACGTGGTTTTTTATATTTATCATATTTTCCAATATTTTGTTTGAATTTTTTATTTCTGTAAGGTAGAAGTATGACTGCAATTTGTTGTTATACATTGTCTAGCATCTTTTAGGGCTCTTATTATATAACATGAAACATGAGATATTTCATCAATGGTTACATGTAAAACAAAATGAGAAAACCCGTCATGAATTAAAAAAAGCTACAATTAGATATTTCTTTCTTTTTCCATTCATTAAAACGCAATAAATTCAAATAATTCACCTTGCATAATTAATTTAAAATCGTAAAATAACAATCAATAAAAACAAATAAAATAATAAATGTAATCATGAAAAAATGCAAAAATATTACTTACACTCTCAAAAGTCTGATTAGACATGTAATCTGTCAGTGTCAGTTTCTCTCGCAAGTCAACAGAAACCGGCACTCTCGCACAAGTGAGTAACTCACGCCCTTCGTCCGGTGCCTGTGGAGCAGAGCTGCCGCGACAGTTACAACAACAGAAGCTCGACAGACAGTTGGTTTTTTCTACTGTTCTATTGTTGTAACATGTTACATCGGATTTTTCATTCACGTAATCGTTTTTTCTGAAAATGCATCATCAAAAAATCAACTACTACTCGATCAACTACATTTTGTCAAATGGCATATTACTACCATTGACAGTGAATATACCAGTTTCAACATGATTCGACGATTTAATCAATATAAGTTTTTGTTTCTTTTTAAACGAACAAATGATAATTACAATCACAAGAGTCATTAAAATTAATATCGTTGCAATAATAAATGATATCAACCAAGGCAAATAATTACTAGTGATTACATGTATTGAAAGATTTTTCTTATTGTGAAGATACATGTAGAAATAAAATCAATTTTCAAAGAAAATTAGTCAAGTTAAATCAAGACATTTTGTAACCTTGATATTAAATTAATGTTAATCATGTTTATATTGAAATGATTTATTTAAACAAAATCAAATAAAAAATTATATATGATGTAATTTTTTTTCAACTTTTCAAATTGATTTAAAATTATTTGCCATGAAATATAAAATCATTAATGCATGTTTACAAATTATGAGAATAATCCATATTTTAGAGCTGATGAAGATCAAAAAGGCAATGATAATATTAACTAAATATCTAAATGTTTCATGTTAGAAAGAATTTAATGTTGCACAATTTTTTTTATTTTAAAACTATTTTAAAATCAAACGAATTCTCTTGATATTCTTTAACGTAATTTATTATCAAATATTTATAGACGAAGTCCTTATTTTGTGACTCTTCGTATTACAACACAACAAATTTAAATATTTTGCACTGTTAAAGCTATGATCAAAAGAGATGTAATTTAAATTATAAATTTTGATTCAATATTTATTTTTATAACGTGACTAGTTTCGGATAAAAATAAAAATTATAAACAATTAAGTAAATGTTTTTTAATTCAAACAATCGCAACGTAAATAATTAAAAATAGGAATTCGTTGCGGTTGACTAAAAGAGTGATTTCTGAAAGGATAGCCAATAAGGAAAGGCAACTATTATCTATGTTGAGTGAGATTCATATGAATGAGGGTGTTTGTCTTATTTCTTGTTGTGGTTGATTGATCATTCTATCATAAAACAATGTTTTGCACACACAACTTTGTTATTTTTTCAAGTTCGTCAATTTCAATGTTAATAATAAGAGAATTTATGGACAAGTTTTATGTTTTTCTTTAAAATTGTGACTTACGAGGCAAATATTTGTAATGATAATAACTTGGGAGAGATCGAAGAGATTAAAATCAATAGAGTGTTGAGTCAAGGTGGAGTGAGAAGGATTATCTTAAGCATGGATGGTAAAAGTGATATCACTATATATTTTGCTACATGTTTGACGTGATTTATAAATGTGAAAACATTCTTGATGTTCGTGCTCTAAAAGATAATGATCTTTTAAAATTATGCTTCTGAGATATGTGACAAAGAAGATTTTACTTTGATTGTACGTATCGATGACTTATTATTAACGATATCATGTTTACTCGATATATCAATGACTATTAGAAACTAGACTTATGTTTGTTTTTTTTCGTAGTGTGATGAATATTTGGAATTTTGATGTTTTGTGTATTGTTTGCATGTTTAAGTGCTATGAGTTGACTTTGTATTGTGTCTCCCTTAATCAAATGGATGATTAATATTTTAACCCTTTATATCCCAAATAAAATTATAAAATAACATTATAATTCTTAAACTTATATGTTATTTTTAATTACACTCCAAACTTGAAAACATAAAATTAATTCATTCAAGTTTCCCTAAATCAATATAAATATTCGCAATGTTGTTGTAGCAAAACACTAAAATAAATAGCAGAATTTCTGTTGCTTAAAATTTCTCAGCTAATAAACTTAATGTTGTTGTAAGACAATACTGCGAGAGAAAGGGTTAATTCTTAACATCTAATACTAATTTATTCAAATTCAGATTTAATATTCAAATTATCAATTTATAATTACTGTAAATTTTAAATAATTTTACTAATTGTATTTTTGTTGGCGTAACTATGTGATAAAATAAAATAACACGAAAATTGAAGGATTGAGAAGTGCTTTTAAATAAAATATTTATTAATTAACAAAAATATTTACAACTGATTTTGTTTGAAAAAAATTCTTAACATTATGTGAATGAATTTAAAAGTTGGGTAAGTGAGAAAACGATGTTTCGTTTACCCCAAGGTGATTTTAATTATATAAAAGATATAATAATGAAATATATATAATTATATATTTTTTGATCTGTACTTGTTTTTGGATTTCAGCTGATTAAATTCTTTTTTATAGTCAAAGAGCAGAGCAGTTACTGGATCACTTTCGTGACAATTATTGATCTTTTATGCGGCCAATCGACAGCTGTTGAACAAATAATTCTCGTACTTTACTAATAAATTATAATTCTCCCTTTTATAAAATATTTTTGTGTAGGTGTTTATTAAAATCTTTCTTCTTTTATAATTATTTTTTAAATATAATTTATTTCTATTTATCTTTCAAAATATGTTTTACTTTCCTTCTTAAACATTCTTTTGTTTTATTTATTTTATTTATCTTTTTATTAAATTTCAATTCTACTATGTATATAAAATTTATATTTAATATGGTAATTAGATAAATAAAATCTTATTTTATCCATTAATTAAAACAAAAATTTGTCATTTTAATACTTTTATTATTTTATAAATTTCATACCTCAACATTTTTGTAACTTTTTAAAAAAATTAAATCAAATTAATAATTTTACATGATTTTAAAAAGTAATTTTATTTTAACCAATAAAATTTAAAGTAAATATTTTAAATAAAATAATTCAATTCAAGTTAATCCAGATTTAGATGAGAAGTACTAAGCATTGATATTTGAATTTTAGCGAAGGTATAAAGATGATCTAAATTGTGATGCAATAAATGTTGTTACAAATATGAGTTCTCTTAACAGGTAAAAAACACTCCGACATGACATGTCATCTAGATTAAAATATGCTTTCAATATACTTCAAAGCCACTGAAGATTCAAATTATGATAAACATTGAAAAAGACTCAAAAATCGTTTTCGGCATTTTTGAGTAATAAATACATTTTTAGATTTCTTATAAATTATAGCTTATTTAGTTATATCTTGGAAGAATTTCCAAAATAAAATTAGTGATTTACTGGATTCGATGTATCCAACTTGTTGTGAAAACCATGCCTAAAGTATTTCATCGCTGTTCACGAAAATTTTATTAATTACAGATACTCGATGCATTTGAATATTTTGAAAACGAATAAATCTATTCAAATTGTAGAAATTTTCTCAAATCCATTTTAGAAGTCCTTCTCGATCGAGTGAGAAAGAATAGACGATTCGGTTAGCCTCGTTTGCTGCGTTCATAATAACAGTACTGCACTCTCAATAAAACATCAAAGCTTTATCCGACTTCAAATAATTTATAAATTTAAACAAAACTCGAATACGTGGCAATATTTTTTTGATCAGAAAAAATTGTAACGACATTTTGTTACAAGGACATTCACACACAAACACAAACATGCATTCAATCACATTCATACACACATACAATCATTTTAATACTTTTCTTTTCTTTTTACACACACTAAAAAACACGCACACAACAACAATCGATATTTAATTTCATTTTTACACGCATAATTAACCCAGACATACACCCGTTCTCATTTCCTTATGTAGCGGAGGCATTTAGATAAATACCTATATAAAATGAATTATAAAAATTAATGAATATATAATGTAAAAATAAACAAACCAATAAGAATGGATGTCGTGTGCATTTGCTTAGATTCTAAATCATAAAGATATATAAAAATATATAAATAATAAATGCACATACAAACACAATAGAAAGCACACACAATACATATGCACAACACACACACAAAAACTTTATACACGCGGACATACACACATCGAGCATTCTTTTATATTTTGCAATTTTTTTCCTTTTAGTGTGATCTAAATTATTATCGATTTTTTTTAATTTTTAAGTATAATGACGATCGATTATTATAATTAAAATTTTATTTGATTTACTAGTTTTTCTTTGATTACTCCTGCGTTGATGCTTACTGTACCAATTATATGAAAATTCACATTCATCTTTGTCCGGCGTTATTCTTTCAAAAAATAGATTATATTCTAATCACACTTTCTCATTGCAATATTGCTGACCACTCCTTTCTTAACTTTTCAGTTTTTTGTCACAGTTTTCCCTATGGTATCTTCACTACTAATCTTTCTCAAAGTTAACTATGCAGGATCCGAGTGAACTTTACCAAAATTTGACTTATAACAGCGAGTTGTCGACGCTAGAAAACTTTGTCTATTATAATTTTTACATCATTCTCTATTTACTTTCACTACAGCTACTCCCAACTAATCAACTTCGTGTAAAGTCATTATCAGTATTCCAATCATTTTTTGGTTACATGAACTATTTATTAGGTCCATATAAAATAATATAAAATATATTAAAAGAATTCTGGCTCAATATGGTACTTCAGACTTAAACATTTTATACAAATATGTATATTGTAATATGTATTATATGTATAATATGTATATTGTTATTAAATATTGGGTAAGCTTGTTACTCTGAAATATTTACTTCAAATTGAAATTTTCTTTCTGATCAAATCCAAAAGCAACCATGAAACATATCTTGCCTTCGGTCAAGTTAACTTAAATTCTTCTCTGGTAAAATTTGCTAAATTTATTAATCAAAATCAGATTAATTCGACCGATTTTGTGAAGGATTCTGATTATTATAAACAAGGACCATAATTTGAATTTCATGTTCCTACTGTTTAAGAGACTATTGCGTGTCTAAATGAAAAGTCTTAATGACAGAAGTGGTATTACTTACACAGGAATCTAGAATTGGAAAATGACTCTAGAAGGTTTACTTGATCCCAGCGCTTGGAAAAATTAGTTTACCATTATGATTCATAAAAAATGGTAAAGACAGAGATTATAATTTACCTTTCTCGAGACGTAAGATTATATTATAAAACTGCATTTGTTAAATATGAATACTTTATGGTGTAAACAACTAGTTCAATGGATCAATGAGAAACAAAGTATTTAATGTAATTAAATTTGTTTATTATTAAATAATTTTTTTAATTTATTATAATTTTATAATTTATTTTAAATTCTAACCAAAATTGTTAATTTATATAACAAAAGTTGACTTTTATTGACACAGACACCTCATGCATCACGATCGGGTTCATTTTACGTTATTTTGTAACACGCTAGTAACACCAGTACTGCCGTTGGTTCGGTGACCGATCAATGAATGTCGTTTTAACAATCCATCCGTTTTATAGGTCTTGTAACGATTTTCAATGGTACATTGGAAAGGTTTGTCACTATTCTGACGCTCTGGCGACATAAATATGTGCACACTTTTGATGTGTCTTTTTAATTCCTTCTGTTTTGCAAAAGTTTTGAAAAAAGAAGAATGAAGAAATAACACTCTTTGATACACGGTTGGAGTATTTTCGGATATTTTTTTCTCTTTTCAATCACTTATGTTAGTTTTTCAAACCCAGTTCCTTTGATCAGATGTTTGAATTCATTATCAGTGTCGAGAATTTCTCTCTTATTCAAGTAGTCCTGGTATTCGATCAGATCTTCTTGGTCGCCAAATAACCAGAGCATATAGCGGTCGAGACGCTCTTTCATCAACTGCTTTTTACGGCCGCTGATTTTTATATTTTCTGAAGCAATTTTAGTGTTTAATACTCTTTTTACATCACGTACACCTTTTCATCTATTGCACTTAACGAATACAATACGTCGTTTCACCAGTACCACACATGCCTCGGTCAAACCGATTGACATATCCGTATTACGTATTCTGTCACGTTTAGTTTTAACGAGAGTAGTGCGTGTAGATGTATTATGAAATACTTGTAGCCGGGCTACAAGTGTTCTTGTTATACAATATGTTTTGTTTATTATCAATAATAAATATGCAATTTACATATAAAATATTGTAACGACGTTTTGATAACCATATGTCTTTTTTTAATTTACATATTATTTCTGAAGTTCAGTTTACTGATAGGCGTTTTTAAGGTATCATTATACAGTTAAAATTTAGAGTAGGGGAAAAATGGGGATTCTCCCTCAGACCCCCCCTCGGAGGGTGTTACTAGTTACCGCGGTTGCCATGGCAACGGTCGCGGTTACCATGGCAACGGTCACGGTTACCATGGCAACGGTCGCGATCACCTTAGCAACGGTCGCGGTTACCATGGCAACGGTCGCGATCACCTTGGAAACGTTTCCGATTGGCCAACGGGCCCACTAGGCACGGTCACGATCACCTTGGCCTAGGCAGCAACGCTTCTGATTGGTCGACGGTTCCCTAGCAACGGTCGCGATCGCCATAGCAACGGTCGCGTTTACCATAGCAACGGTCGCGATCACCTTAGCAACGGTTCCGAACACCCTAGTAACGGTCACGATCACCTTAGCAACGGTTCCGATCACCCTAGCAACGGTTCCGGGTCACTTGGTAACGGTTCCGGGTCACTGGGTAACGGTAACCAAGGGACGTTTTTCATTAGCCCACATACGTACATTCAGATTCCATGTCAACATTTTCGAAAAAGTGCTGATAAATCGATTTTTTCGAAAATTTCTAAAATTCTCAAAAACGTGCTCAAAAATCTATATTTTCGTATAT
>MQRK01189112.1:3383-14429 GCA_001938485.1 Girardia tigrina | reverse complement strand
ATTAAAGTTATTTAGAAATAAATAAACAGAATTAAGAATTAAAGAAGGACTATATAAAGAAAGGAAATTCTAGAGAAAAGCGCCAAGTTTTAGCATAGAATTTTAGCCTTGAAACTAGTGCGAAAAGATAGCACCAGAAAAACCTCTCTCATAATTTTAAAGGAAGATCCTAAAGAGCGAAAAGTACAGAAGTTAATTAACGAAAGGTCATCGTTAATTAAAAGGTCAAGTCAGAGAAAGATAATTATATTTTGACGAGACAGAGTCTGCATTAATTATCTCGGAGTCTTATAAAAACAGAAACGTTTGAGCGCATCTCTCAATCTCAACTTGTGAAACATTTGGTATTACAAAAGGTCTGAACTATATCATTTATATATTTTAATAACATATTCTTATATACATTTTAAAATAATAATTCTCAGTACCCTAATCACCCTCAGTACCCCAACAATACTATTGATCATCATAAAGATGATAAGAAATGTGAATGTAATAAATGTTCTGTCAAATGTGTGAGTTCTCTTAACACATAAAAATTGCTAAAATTTTTATGAAATACAATTGATATTTTATGGTAATTAATAACACTTCCTACAAAACTACAATTCTTTATAAAAGTTAAATAAAGAGAGGTAAAATATATTGCTATCGATTTCAATAAATTTACATATATAATGCAAGATAAGCACTTATATAGTCAAGCATTTGCCAAGTGTGCGGTTGACAAAGTGTTTTTTACAGAAATTACAGAACAAATGTTTAACATTGTTAAAAACATGCAAGATTTTGACTTGAGCATCTATCTAGATTAGAAGTGAAAACGTCGAACTCCAATGCATATTTTTACGAAGCTCAACAAGAAATACTGTCGAAATGAATGGCTAATAATTCTGCTGGAAACGATAAATATTGTAAAGTTAACCTAATTACTTTAATCTTTGAAATTCTGTACACTCAATTTAAGAGTTATTCTCAGAGCGGGATACGTATATTTTTTATGTAATTTTATTTTAGTTATCTAGTGGTAGATTACAAGGTTAATTTCACAAGATATAAATCTTAGAGTTTATTACTTGCCTTCACGTCGGTACAGTATTAAATTTTAAAATAGATTATTCCATTTTCAATAAAAGAAACAATTTATTCTCGATCACCACCTGAATAAATCTTCCTGATGCATAAAAATTTCCTAGCGGTAACCTTTCGGGTTACCGCTCTGTAGAACCAAGAACAAAAAATAAAACCAAAGAAAATACAGGCGCCTGTAACAAAGAAAATAACTGAGCAAAAGTTACTGAGGATGTTGAAGATTACTCTGATTCAACATATCTAAAAATATTTTACAGGATACTTTTTATTAGATTTTCTTTTTTCAATCGAGCTGGGGGAGTTGGATACTTTAAGAATTTCATTTTATTATTGCATGAAATAAAGCAACATCTTGAGTGTAATGTTTTTTTTATCTTTGCAGGTAAAATTGTTGGGGTTCCAAAATAAAAATAAATTAAAAAGTTTTGAAAAAAATTAATGAAAAATAATTCTCTGTTAAAAAATCAATAATTTTCGATTTACATTATTTTAATAAAATTTGTAGAAAATTTGTAAATATGTTGAGGTATTATCCTAAAATTTATATGTATTTGTTTAAACTAATAAATATTGACAAATAATTATATTTTTCATAGATGTAATATTTATGATAATAAATATTAAATTATATTTTTTAATATAAATAAATAAAATATTTAAGAGAGTTTGAGTAAATAAAAGAAGAAAGAAATATAGATATTTAAAAAGAAATAATAAATAATAAATTTAAATTAAAAAGTAAAATTGAGTTTAAAAGAAAGACCTAGTATAAAAGGTCATTAAAAAGTACAGAAGTTGAAAAACTTTAAAAGTTTTAAGTTTTTAAGTTTAAAGACTTTATTTGCTTTGAAACGCGAGAAGTCAAGTTTAAAGAGTTTATTTGTTTTGAAAGACGAGACGTCTAAGAACGTCGCATAAATTATTTATTTACTGTATTTAAACGAGGAAGAGATCAGGAGTGTTCAGTTGTTAGGATTAGGTTACTCTAATCACACCGAAAGAGTGCGAAGTCGAAACTTAACAAGTTCAATTAATCACACTGAAAATAGTGCGCCGATCAAATTAAAGACAAAGAAAAAAGTAATTAAAATAATCAATTTAAAATCTTTATATTTTTATATAGAACACACTGTAAAGTGTGAGAGTGAACCGTTAAAATCTTAATCAACCCGAGTTGTCGCTAAGGCTCTCGGTGTTCTAATATAAAATCGGCCAGGGGCCAAATAAAACGCTATTCTTTTACTAAACACTTTTGACTTCTAATTGTAATCAATTGTAAATATATAAATATATTTTTTAACAAAATAAAATCAGACTTATTTTCTCAAACTTAATAAAAAACACAACCTACAGTCAACAAATATTTTTAGAATTGTTTTAGCAAACTTATTTTCAAGGTTATTTAAAACTAGTATATAAACAATAATTAATTCAGTCATATTCACACAAAAATTACTACTGTTAAAGAAAAATAAAGAAGAATTCGTATTAAAGCGTTTAAAGAGTGAAGTAAAACTTATTGTTGTTTAATAAATCTTTTCTATTTATTATTATCAAAAGTCAATCTAAGAACTAAGTATCCTGTATAGGAGAAAAACGTTTATTTTGATTTTGGATTAACGGTTATTGTTCGTTTTAGAAGATTTATAGTTTCGACGTTAATAAACTGTGATCTGACAAACTCGCATTGTTTAACTGTTTTTGAATACGTTTATTTGTATTGTTGATTTGAAAAATATAAAGCTTTGTGTTATTTGTGTTATTGAAAATAAAGTTTCAAAAAAGAATTTGTGTCCATTCATTTAAATATTTATGTTGGAAGAATCTACTAATTAAGTGGAGTCAGATTAAAGTTTAAAGATTTAAAGATTAAAGATTAACGATTTGTGTTTTTAAAAAGTAAATATTTGAATTAAAAGATTTTAATACCCAACAATATGCACAACAACGGCTTTTACGCAATGTGATTTCTGCCCAGTGCCATGAATGTGAAGAAATTCACTTAATCCATGGTAAATGGCAGGAGTAACTGGGATTACTATTGAAATGTTTTTGTGTTTGCTAACCCTGGAATAGAGATAGTTGTGTAGTTTTTACATCATCTATGGGTTACTTTACGATAATCCGCTTTATTTAAATATAATCTATTTTACATTATGTTGGTACTTTATAAATTTGTTGCTGGGTATGAATAATTGAATTATTGTTTGAATAATTTTGTTCAAAAAATATATTGATGTGAGTTGAATCAAATTAATTTTATTTCCTCTGGTGAATATATACCAGTTGATGACATTTGAACTAATGATGTGAAGTTGATTAAATATTCTATTAAATATTCTAATAATTTTGTAAGTTCCAATTTTTCCACATTTTTAACTTCTCTGTTATTTGGTAGTGCAATCCAACTATCTGGAGTTATTCTATACAGTGGAGCTACTATTATATTACAACTTAACTCTTTTGGTTTTGTACCATTTTATAATAGAACACGAGTTATGAGTTCCACGAATCTCAATAATCCTTCAAACATTACGGGAAGTTCATTTGTACAAATATTATGTTTGATTAGTTGAACCGAAACTTCTTTGCATTTATAGCTGAATAAAGCTTCTCCTAAAACTGTTCCAAATACTCCACTTTCAGAAATTAACATTGGAGCTACAAGTGTTGGATTAGTGAAAACTAATTTTAATCATTTAATTTTAATTTTAACTTAATCTTAATGATAATATAACAGTCCCATTCGATTTTTTAAAATTTCTCTATTTAATTTACAATCGTTTAATATAACTTCTCTATACATACCTTCAATTGTTAACTGATTGTAATGTAAAGCGAAATCCATTTTGTTACTCAAATATTGGGTTAACTTTCTATCGGTATTTTTTACAGTTCCGGCGTTAGAAATCTTTTCTTTAGATACGTATAAACATTTGTAATTTGTTGTGTAAATCATTTTTCCACAAGGTTGTTGTTTATTTTCTAATAAATCTCATTCCATCTGACGTAAGAGAGGACAGCAAAACTGTTGCTAGTTTCTTTTCAATTACTGGAAATGCCTTTCTTGTTTGAAAACGTTTCGGTTTTAATATATCAGGTCTCTCTCTGATTTGAATCCCTTGAGCCTCAGTAAACTCTGATGATTTTAGAAATGCTAGATTACAATACTTATATTTCACATTATATAATAATACTTATTCTCCAGTCTGGCAAATAGTTTGTTTAAA
Source organism: Girardia tigrina (assembly GCA_001938485.1). Taxonomy (NCBI): domain Eukaryota; kingdom Metazoa; phylum Platyhelminthes; order Tricladida; family Dugesiidae; genus Girardia; species Girardia tigrina. Next base: position 10,107 of record MQRK01189112.1, on the reverse strand, counting down.
GTTACAAAAATGATGTGATTGCAATTTTCCAGTAGCCTCATCAAATATTCCATCAAAAGTTCTTAATTCAGTTTGATATTCTTCCGAAATCATTATTTTTTTGTATAATTTTACCTCCTAATTTTACAGCTTCACCTTCACAATCACCATTTGCCTCCATTGTTCCTTTTCTAATGACCGATTCTCTCATTATTGATCCGACTTTAGCAGTCAATTATAATGATTCATCGATTTTTAATTCTTTTGTTTAAATGCTGCTTCACAATTTTCAGGTAAAATTTCGACAGGCCTTGGTATTGCATCAATTTTTATAAGAGATGAATGACTCATCTTCCGCAATGAAATATATACGTTGCCCTTTTTACAATACATTCTCTAACTTTGGCTCTGCGAAATCTTGATACAGATGATACATAACATTTGCTTTTTCATCAATGTGTAAGGGATAGTCTTCTGCACATTCTGCAACATCTAATAAAGAATAAGTTTTACTAACTTCTGTTTTTGAACAATCATATGCTGCAAACGCTTGAGTTTGATTCATTCCCAAAATAATAAATAAAATTAAAGTAAATCAGCACAGTTTTGAAATTTTATTTGTATTAAATACATGTTTGTTTTAATCATTATTAATATTATCAATGTTTTTAATTGCCTTTTCAAAAAACGTTTTATCAATTTTTGGTGCTACAGGCTCTTGTATTCTCGCAAAATATTCCTCCTTTAAATTATTCTGAATATCTGGATCATTCATATTTTCTAATTGAATTGTGGGCTCAATTTTTATTTCTTGTATATTTTTTTCTTTTTGTGGTATTTCTCCTGGTACATCTTGAATCATACTATTTGAAACATAATCATCTTTAAATTCAATATCTTTAACATTTTATACTCTTCAACATGAAATATATTAATTTGATTCATTTATCCATCAAGAATAGCATAATCATAAATATAATTTTCATCCTTTAACTCTTGGTTTCTATAAAATAATTGTATTGATCCAAATTTCCCGATTAACCATGATATCATCTCCTTTAACTTTTTAACTTTAATACACCAATGTTCTGCTATTTGTACTGTATCCTTTCCTGGAATATTTAATACTAAAAATATTTTTGGAACACTTAACTTCTCTTTTCGATAATACATAGCGAATTTCTTTAAAAGTTTTAGTATTTTAGTACGAAATTTTGTAACAATATGTCGCGTTCCCCTTGAAACAACATTTTCATTGGCTCTGAGCCCCCATCCGTTTTTAGAGTTCAACGGTAACTCTATCATAAAATTTACTCATCTTAATCCTCTTGGGAACAGACGCTTCTCCTTCGCTCACATCAACACGTTGTGTGTACGTCGGAGCGCCTTCGGATCCTCTACCAGTACCGAGGACGACCCGACTGGTAGCTCATCTTCTGGAGGGGATGATGGTAATTTTATTCTCGCGATTTCTCAAATTCATTTTCATTTATTCACACCGGGCAAGAGCAACTTAGAGAAACAAGCGTCGGTCAGACCACGTGCCCCTGTGCATGCTATGGTCTGCCTGCACCGTCTCTCAAAGTCTCCATGTACCGATCACAATGAAGAATTTTACGTACATGTACTCATAATGTTCTATTATTATTTTTATTATCGTATTACGCTCGTGTCTCACAATAACTCTTAAGTTTTTAATTATATTTCATTTTGGATCTTTTCTCGATATTTCACACGGGTTCATGGCATGTTTATTTTATTATTTTTCCTATTCCAACTATTCTCGTATTGATACCTCTCGATGATTCGCCGGAGCATTTACACTTGCATTTAATAATAATAGTTTACGATCGAAATAATCGTTTCTCGATATCTTTCACGGCCAAAAAAATCTCGAAATTAATGTCACACATCTAAAATACCTTGATGCTTTTATTTATCATGCAGTTCAAACGATTATTTACGACTTAGTCTTTTGAATTTCACATTATAACTTGGTTGAGAACTAAGTATGCTAGACTTATGTTTCGCGACCACAAGCGAAATCTCGAGGAGAACCACTGCTCGTTCCCTCACAATTTTTACCTCTTGTCACTCTCATTCATAAGTCACATCTTGTCTTCCTTTATAATTGTTTGTTCATTTATAGTGGGGTAGAATTTTAAAAATTATTCACAGTTATACAATTGTAAGATGCTAATAAACAAAATCATTGAGGAAACCACGAAGGTTGTATGCTCGAGAATTTCTTCATAAAAGTTTTATCAAAAATTACAATTACTTTAAACTAGAATTAACTTTTAAATATAACCAATCTTATTAATAATTGAAACGTAAAATTATTACAAAAGGGAAACATCAATTTACTTTAAATTACTTCCTTTAAAATTGCATTAAATCAGCAAAATATTAATAATTAGAATTTTTTTTGTAAAATGTTTATTGTAAACACAGTGATTTGTTACAATTTAGTTTTAGTGCTTTACGGCACATTTTCTTAGTGGAAGGTGAAGTGGGGCAAAGAAGAAAAAGAGAGAAGGGCTCCTAATTATCAGCACTGGAACTTTGCAGAGCAGGAGAGCAGACCAGCACCTGTGGGCCCACAATTGCAAGCGTTCATCTTCTTCTATGTTCAAAGCAGAAACACAGAAGACAGCAATCGGGATACCAAACAAACTGAGTTATAGAACTTGGGATCCAACATACATAAAAAGCTCTCACCTCTGCCATGCATAGCAGTTCAACACAAGTGAACACACTTAAGTTGGGTCATTGTATCTAACACAAACATTCAAAATCTTGATCCCAATATTAATATGAATCCTCAGAATGTTAAACATACAACTACCATAACCCGTGATCCTGTCCAAACACAGAGTCAGAGTCACACTCATCAAAAATGGGCCCTTCTTGAAGGGCTTCGAAACCGGCATTTGGATCGTGCATCACATCTTCATGTCTGTGTGTGTTCTGTTCTCCAGGGTCCTGAAAGGCTTCCCATTGACGGTAGGACCAACGAATGTTGGACTGAACACAAGCATTGGCTTTTTTACTAAATGATAAATTAAGGTCGTCCATGATGTCCTCATTGTGGGTCCACCATGTACCAAGAGCATCAACAATGATTGTGTCAAGGACGACTTTGTAACCACATACATCCTTGATTTGCAACATTAAGGGGAAATATTTGTTTACATTCTTTCGGTCAGCATTCTCAAGATTGTGCATGGTATCATAGGGACATTTTACGTCAAGAAGGAACAAAGTATTTTTGGATTAAAAGAAGATTTGCAAATCAACACGCAAATACTAAAAGAAAATCAAATAAAATAATAAACTTCAATAAAACAAATTGATAAATTAAATTTTTTAAAATTCCATAAAATAAATCCAATGACTAAATTTCAATAAACCAAAGAAAACCAAATTAAATAATAAAATTCAATAAGTTATAAAATTCAGCTTCAATAAAAACAAATTTGATAAGTTAAATTTTTAAAATTCAATAAGTAAAGTCCAATAAACTAAAGAAAACTAATTAATTTAATTATTTAATTAATTAATAAAGTTCAATAAGATAAATTCATTAAGTTATAAAATTCAATAAAACAAATTCAATAAATAAAATTCAATAAAATAAGTTCAATAAATTATAAAAATAAAAGTAAGTGCCAATCGATTATTACTACGTTAATCTATTCACACACTTATGTACACAGACGCAGCTCGATTACGCATCAGAGTCCAAGGACCATCCCACTCGATACTTTGGGCTCGGAGACGAACCGCAGCTACATCTCCGACCGGTCTCCACCTTCAACTTCACCTCAAATGGGTACTTCATTATTATAGTAATAAGTTACAGACGATATGACGCATAGAATAATATATTTCAATAACCAAAAAAAAAATAAAATTAATCCAATACGTTTAATTAATTATAAAATATCAATGACAAGTAGTGGTAAAACCAAAATCAATAAAATAAACAGCATTGAATACCTCCAATAAATATATTTTTCTTTCTTAAAATAACGGGACGAGGTTATGATTCGAATGAAAACTGAGTTTCGGCTCAAAATAATAATTTTCGTATCAACTTTCTTCTTAATATTTTCTCGAAATAACAAAACGAGATTCTTCTCCCAAATTATCGCAATAATAAGTGATAGGTTATGTACGTCTTCGCCAAAATTATGTGTTGTAAAACTGTGCAAATAATTGACGAAATTGTGTGCAACAACATCGGGTATTTATGCCCTCTGGTTGTGCAAATCTGTCCGAGATATTCGTCATCCGCTTTGCAAGCTCCATTAGTGGATGATTTTACTTATTATTATATGACCGTACTTTTTCATTTTTCGCACTGAATTTGACCATTGCTATTAACTTTATCACGTTGTGGTGATGGAGTTGATGATCTTGTATTTGATCTGCAAACATTAGAAGTATGACCACGTTTTCCACAAGTATAACATGTTTTAATATTTGATGGATTTGCTGGAAAGGATTGTTCCTTGAACCAACATTGATTACTAAGATGACCGACTTTGTTACAATTATATAACCTTGGAATTCGTTTCCTGAAATTTCTGCGTTCAAAATTGGGACTATTACTTTGAAAATTTGATCTTGTTAGGTTAGGACTTCTATTGCCCCTGTTGAAATTACTATTTTGATTATTTTGAGGTTTTGTCTTCCGATTATTATCGAACTGGTGGGATCTTTGCATTTTCGGTGACACATAACCATCACTTTCATCTTCTGACTCGCTTTTTCTTATAATTGATTTTTGTGGTCTTTCAAAAGATTTTATTTCAGTTGCAAAGACTGAGCGAGTTGGGACAATGTTTGTATTCATTTCTATTTTCCTTGCCTTTTTAACCAATTCATCAAAGTTGGCATATTCAACAAAACTCAGTGCTGCTTTCAGGAGATTTTGGATCCCCGATCAAAATTGATCCTCAACGAGTTTTAACGTTTGATCTGTCTATTTTTTGTGTTCTCCGAATGCATTTTCAGCAAGGGTGGATAAGTGAAAAGCAAATTCACTTACTGATTCATTGGCATTTTGTTTTCGATTATAATTTTTTTGCGTAGGATACGCCCAATGTCCCCACTGATTAGTTTCTCTGCTAGAGCATCTTTTATTTTTGCCCATTCAACAACTGTTCTTTTGTCTATTTGAGTGAAAGCTTCTCTGGCTGCACCTTTCAAATATAACGGTAATCGTTGGATCATTGTCTTATCTGACCATTCATAGGCTGATGCGTACATGTAATAATCTGCCATGAAATCAAAGAAATCCACTTGATCTCTTTCGTATTGATTAACGGGTAATCTCTGAAAACTAGCTAAATCATTATTTGTTTCTCTGTTTTCCTCAATCATTTCAACTTTTTTATTTCTCAAATTATATCTCGACACTTTTATAAAATATACTCAATTTTTCTGAAAAATATATGATTTCCACCAAAATTAATTTTTTCTTCCAATCAACTTTGTAATATAAAATTATATTTCAACAATATTGATCAATAACTCTTTTATTCAAATTCGAGCGGCGGGTTCACCAATATTTATGTTGGTACTTTATAGATTTATTGTTGGGTATGAATAATTGAATTATTGTTTGAATAATTTTGTTCAAAAAATATATTGATGTGAGTTGAATCTAATTAATTTGAAGACTGCGTTGCTTGTTCGTAGCTCGAACCCAGCTCAATAACTGATACTGTTAAATTTATTGCAATTGAGATCAACAAAAATTATTATAGAAATTTATATTTGATAATCAAAAGGAACACTCTTCAAAATATTGAACAACAATCTTTGAAGCAACAACTGAGACTTTTTAATATGATTGAGGCTAAATAATTATTACTCTAGTATTCCAATTGTCGTTTTTCTTTTGTTTGAAATATTATCATTTTTCTTTTGTATATTTTTTGTGTGCCAATTATAACAAATTTTAAGGGTATTTATATCCAATTTTTGCTTATATATAAAAAAATATACATATTAAAATATAAAATTTTTTTAATTAAATTATTTAAATCATTTTTTTACATTTAAAATTATTATTATTCTTTTTAGACATTCAATGGATGATCTGTACCAACATGTTGTGTTCATTAGTTTGATGGTTTGGATATTTGTTCCTATAAAAACGGTGTTTCCACAGAGGTGCTGAAACACTGTTTTTATTACTATTAAAAAAAAAGATGTTACAAATGCTAAATTGGCCTAACGGACTATGTATAAGTCGTATTAGACTGATTTAGTTATCAAAATAACCAAATAACAAAATGATATCAACAATAATTATATTAATAACGATTTAACGGAAGGTATTATAAAAAGGAATATTTGATCACCGGAAAAAGAAATTATGAGATTGTTTATAAGAGGATGTCACGAAACAATCAAAAAAAATAAATACTGTTGTAGCTTCAAAGTCCAATATTGTGTAGAATATACTCTTGTGCGTATCACTAAAATGGGTAATGAGGTATCCAGTTGATCTTCGGGTTGGTCGGATTTACTTGATTGTTGTGGATTACGTGAATTTAGGTTGGTTGAAATCCGTGATATATTCGTTATAGCTTGTTAATTAATTTAATGATTTTTTTGTTATCGATTTTTTTTTAAATTATTATTTTCCATAATTCTTGAGTTCGGTATTTAAATGGAAATATATCATTTTCATTCTTATTTAGAGGTGATTGCTAGACCGTTCTTGTTG
>MQRK01189108.1:37698-56220 GCA_001938485.1 Girardia tigrina | reverse complement strand
CTCAAATCACATTTACAAGTTCTCCTCTGCTCAGCAATATTACTCTCGCCCCGTCTATAAGCGCGCTCTTGCACTCGTTTGCAGAGATGGCGGGCAGTCTCTGCGATGATTGTGCCATTGCAACCACTACACGTACACTGATCAATCACGACCGAACACAAACTCAATGGAGATTTATTACTAAACATATTTTCAACTTTAAATGATTGAGAAATGATTTTTAAAATTAAAAGATTATTTGTTGCTTTAAGAATGTAATTCTTTGGACATTTGAATCCTTCAGAATGAGATAAGCTCAATGTGTAACCAGATATGAAAGAATTTACAATCTTAAGATCCTTCTCGACGTCATCCTTCAATTTTTCATCCTCAGGTGAATTAATGTCTCGTTAGACTGAGCAGTCCTAATTCGTTCTCTTTCAATTATTTTGTCTAAAGTCTCATGAGTGAGTTTCGCTATAAAAGACTTCGAATATTTATTGTTATTCATCAATTTACTCATTGCTTCAATGCTTTTATTAGACTTAATAAAAGTAGAAGAAAGGGAGCGTGAACGGTAAAGCGAACCTTTGATCATATTGCTCTCATCTCTAGACTCACAAAAACTGTCTGGTGATGTGTATAGACCAGTATCAGTTGTCTTACGATCAATTTCTTTCTCAAAATGTATTTTTTATCAATTAATAAATCTAGAAACAGTAATTTTTCTTTGAGAATAACAATGATATTATGAAAATAATTATCAAAAAAGTAATATTTATAATAATAATAATAATTGGTTGCAAGGCGGCGAATTGACGAGAAAGGATCGTGTCGATCAGACACAGTTTTGTGATGAATCTGTACGTCGATTGATTGAGTATTATTTTTTATGAATTATAAATTAAATAAAAATATATGTGAGGAATGTTCTGAATTGTGTGTTGTACTAAATTGCATGTTGTGTGTTGATTCGGATTGTGTCTCTCCTATCCAGATGGCTGAATTATGATATATTAATAAATTATGATAGGAAAATAATTATCAAAATAATAATTAGTAAAGCAATAATCAGAAAAAATATTACAAATAATAATTATTATGATAATATATACTAGTTATAATAATATTACATGGTTTTTCATTCAGTTTTGACAATTTATAAAATAATTTTAAACATTATGTTCTAAGAATCTTGGTCTCAAGGAACAAAACTAATAAAATTTAATCATGCTTGGATTTCATTTCAAATGGGTTTTTTATGTAAAATATAGAAATTCGTTAATACAGACATTTATGTACCATAAAAATAATCAACGTATCAAAAAATAAAAGTATGTCATCGATCTGTAATTGAATAAAATCATTTTTGAATAAATTTAACTAACTGTTTAACTGACAAATTCTATTAAATTATAGTTGCTGTTATCTTTCTTTTTTATCATAATCATATTCCCATATAAATCTAATTAAGATGTAAGTTAGCTATTCATTGTGAGTGATAGAGAAGTAAAAGTAAATGTTTTCCGTAAATGAGTTTGCCAGACAATTATCAGATTATTTTAAATGAGTTTTTTCCCCTCCTTTTCTGACCGGAAATCAAATTAACAGCAACTTTATAATTTAATAAAATTTGATTTCCTTTAAAACATGTACAATATAATTGTACTAAATGTTAAGAGAACTCACACATTTGACAGAACATTTATTACATTCACATTTCTTATCATCTTTATGATGATCAATAGTATTGCTTTCACTATAATCCATCACTCAATTTTCAATATCTCCCATTATAATCTGAACAATACTTGAGAAAATTATTTTATTAAAAAATATTTAATTTAAATTTTATTGGCTTAAATAAAATTTTTCTATAGTCATTTTTAAACATTAATTTGATTTTAATTATTTAACAATTTACAAAAATAAAATCAATAAAATTATTTAAAAGTTGCAATAATAAAAATTTGGATTTAAATCTAATTTAAATCTAAATTTAAATAAATTATTTTCAGATTATAAGAATTAAAATATTGATCATCCATCTGGTTAGGAGAGGCACAATCCCAAATCAACACACAAAATTTGAACATGCAAACACTACAAAAACAATTTTACACCCCATATTCCTCACACTAACAAGATTTAAAAATCTTTTATCTTTCATTACAAAGTAAAATATTTTTTTAATTTTTTAAAATTATTTTATAAATTGTCAAAACCGTTTGGAAAATTGTCAGAACTGAATGAAAAACCCTGTAATATCTCGTTTTCGAAATTCGAATGAGAATTCATAATTATCAAGATTTGTGAATGATATTGCATATAAATTTACACAAATTTTCATCTGCTTTTCTTTTAAAACTTCTGTCATTTGTGTTTTGGTTTCTCATTTAAAAAAATCGATTTTCATTTATCTAGTTAATCCTTTTTTTTAAATTTTAAAATTATTGCAATTGTTTTTTAATTAAATTATTTTATTTCCAAATAAGTTTTTATTTTAAATTAAATATAGGGTGTTCCAATAGTAATGAGAGGGAATTATTTTGTATGTATATCTGACAAAATAAAAGAAAATGCCAAGTTAATGGTACTTCTGTATCTGCCAACATATAGAGAGTGTTCTGAATAGGATCACATTTGCAGTTGTTTTCCATGCAAGGCAGTGCACTGTTCAAACCGCTCATACGCTGCATGGCATGCTATTTTGATCATGTCCTGTGCTATTTCTTTAATGCTGCACTCGATCTTGTATCTGAGCTTAACAATAGTAGCAGGCCTTGTATGGTACTTCAGGTTGACCTAGAGGAAGTAATTACACACAGTTAAGTCAGGCGAAGCAGAGAACAACTCCATTGAACCACTTCTACCGATCCACTGCTGAGGAAATTTTTCGTCGAGCCAGCTGCGTCCTGAAGCTGTGTAATAAGCAGGAGCCCCGTCATGCTGGAAGGTAAGCCTCTTGTAGATAGGTATCAGCATTGACTGGACCATCAAAAAAGTAAGGACTCAAGACACCCGCCGAAGTTACTCCACACCACACCATAATTCCCTGGCGGGAGTTTAGAATCTGCTCTTGAGCGTGTTGATTCTTTGGACCCCACCGAACATTGTTGTAATGTTAGAGGCTTATTTAATTAGATCAATGGATCCGAAAATTAATATTCAAACTTCACACTACATCTCCAGTTAAAAATTATTCAAATATAACCTTAATGAAATAATTGATTTCATAATCAACATTTATAATCATAAAACATTTCAAAAGAAAAGTTAATTTAGTCTGAATATAGCGGGTAATCCGCCTAAATTAATTACTAAAATAAATCGTTAGAAATGGCGTTCAATATTTTTTAAATATTATAAAAATATCTATTTTATTATTTATGGCAATTTCACTAACAAACTTATATATTCGCTCCACTTTTAAATCATTTAAAAGTCGAGTTGAGTTGGTAAAGTGACTTGGGTTTCGATTCAAGTCGACAGCTCCATTAACTGTCATTTTCACTGTTAGAGGAAACAAACATACTTATAAATTAGATTGAATGTAAAAATATTGTTTATGAAAACTAGAACATTAAAATCATTGTCTCTGTAATTCCGGTCAAACAATTCAACAGATTTGGGATTACTTCGGCATTTTTTTCCTATTAATAGTTATATCTTTTTGTACAAAATAATCACTAAGTTATTCTTTTGTACCTCTGCAAGTGTATTCTAGGGCTTTGTCACTTCGATTTACACATAGTTTAACATAAATTTTAATTTAAATTTTTTATTATTTTTTATATTTTGTAAAATATCGGTTTTTGTCCTAATGAGTGATTTCTTTTGTCAGAACGGATGAATTAATTCCCGTCAAAGTTTGTGAAGACGTAAAAAATCATTCGGGTTATTCTGATGTATCAAATTATGTAACAAGTTTTGAATATGAGATTTTTCAAAAAGCTGAAAACATTAATGATTATCTCTATAAATTGGCGGAAAAATTTGGTATGGTCTATCGATTGTTGTTATCAAAACGTAATCCAAAAGAAAACGAAAGTGTTATGTTTCATCATCTTTCAAATACTCCCAACAACAAACAAGTGGACAAATTCTATCAATTAATCAAATCAGAATTCGATAAGTTTTTTATAAATTTCAATGGAAATATAAAAGAAAGTGTTGATTTTGGAACAACAACGACGACAACAACTGTGAAGAAAGAAAATCTTCAGGAAATTGTAATTAAATCGGAGAAAGAATGTGACTCAAAATTCGGTTATTGGACAGCTGAAAATGAGATTGATATCAAACGCGAGATGATCGTCACCAACACCGCTTCTCCCAATAGCGCGATTCACACTCCAATCAAACCGATATCGACACAATTGTCGAGCGATATCAAAATGTCTCCCGATTCAACATCAACTCCGAATAAAGATTTAACAGTGTCTCAGAAAAAATGGTCGAGTGATGAACTGTTGAATATGTTTCTACCGATCCACCAAATGCTACTCAATGATAAGGACAGCGAACCTTTCAAATTACCAGTTAACTGGGAGCTACTTGATATTCCGGATTATCCTAGCATCGTCAAATTTCCGATGGATTTATCAACAATTAAGGACAAACTTGTGAATGGGCTCTATAATGACCCATGGGATGTAGTCGACGATTTCTGGTTGATGTTCAACAATGCCTGGCTCTATAACAAAAAAACGTCAAAGGTTTACAAGATGTGTAGTACGGTGAGTTAAGTTTGATGACTTCATTGACTATTCATTTGTTTTTATAATATTTAATTCTGAATTATTCACAAAATTATTCTTAAAAATATTCATTATTGCAATTTCATTCTTTTATTCATTATTACTGTTTATTATTCTTTGTTTTTATTTTATTTTTTAAAAAAATATTAAATATTATAGCTTTTTATGTAACAAATACCTTAATTAAAAGTATTTATTAGGTTGGTCAAAAAATAATGACGGTTTGGGAAACAAACTTCAAAGACGTGCAAATTCACAGAAACAAAAGTTTATTAATCAAAGTATGAACCGTTGGCATCAATACATTTTTACCAACGAGAAACAAGTTGTTTTACTCCATCAGCATAAAATGCATCGGTTCTCGAAGCGACGAATTCTTGGAAGGCATTTTGAGCATCATTTTGGTTTTTGAAATTTTTTTCACGTAGGAAGTTGTACAAATGCCTGAAAAAGTAGAAGTCCGTTGGCGAGAGGTCTGGTGAATATGGTGGATGCAGTAGGGTTTCATAGCCCAACTCATTAAGCTTTTGAAGAGTCACTTTTGAAATATAAGGTCTAGCGTTATCATGAAGAAGGATGGGACTTTTTCGATTGACCAATCCCGGACAAAGGGTTTTCAATTTTTTATGCATTTCATCAATTTTACGACAGTACCTCTCCGCTGTGATTGTTTCACCTGGATTCAAGAAACTATATTGGATGATTCCAACATCACACCACCAAACTGTCACCATAACCTTACGGGGTGTTAGTTTCGGTTTTGGAAAGTGTTTCGGTACTTCATCTTTGTCCAACCACTGTGCAGATCGACGTCGGTTATCGTACAGGATCCATTTCTCATCACAGGTAACAATACAATCAAGAAATGGATAGTTTTTATTGCGAAGATGATTGGCAGAACAAATTTCATAGCGTCGGTTTTTTTGATTTTCAATCAAATCATGTGGAACCCATTTATCAAGTTTCTTGATTTTTCCAAGTTGTTTTAAATGATCCAGGACAGTTGAATGACTAATGCCCAACCCATCTGCAAATTTTCTGATTGTTGTACGGGGATCTGTTTCCACCATTGTCCTCAAATTGTCGTTATTCACAGCAACTGGACGACCACAACCTTCTTTATCTTCAAGGTTTTCATCTCCATCAGAAAATTTTCGGAAAATTGCTCGAATTTTAATTTTTTCCATTATTAATTTAGCACCGTAAATATTCTAAAAAATAACAGCAATATGTTAATAATGGCTATAGGAATATACTGCTAGGCATAAGATTTCAAATAATATCTAACACTAATGCATTTAAACTTATATACATATCAAAGTAGATAAACAAAGTATAAAGCCCAAAAACCGCCATTATTTTTCGACCAACGTAATAATATTTTTATTTTTCTGTTAATAAATATTATTGATACTGTTATTTATTTTTATTATTATACTTTTTTGTTGTCATTTTTTATTATCAAAAAATATTTAATTAATATAAGAGTATAATTTTTTAAATATATTTTTAATTTATATTTCGTTATATATTTTTTACAATATTATTTATCAGTTTTTAGATTTTTTAAAAGAATCTTGTTTAACTAGAAAAAGACTCGTCATATATGACGGGTGAGCTGAATTTTCGATTTTGAAAGTTTCTGTTTTAATTTTTAAATCTTAATTATTATAATTTATTATTTATTGTTTCGAATTCTGTGTTGATTTAACAATCAGTCAGTTGAATCGGCTCCCGGAGCCTTTCGGCAAACGAGCTGTACAGACAGAACCGTCTCGATGTGGACTATGCAGAGTTATCTCAATTTTATGCGGATTCAATCACTGTTCCTCAAGTATTTTTCATTTTGGGACTGTCCATAAATGACGTCACGCAATTTTAGCAGATTTCCAACCCCTTCTTTTCCTCGTCAAATTTCGTCACATAATTTTTTCTCTAAATACGTCAGCATTTCGATTTGACGTCACATTTCCGAAACCCGCCTCCCCCATAAACACTTCGTCATTAAATTCTGTCCCCCTCCCCCCTACTACGCGATGTCTTTTATGGACATATATATGATCATAGTAAAATTTGAGCTTGACCGACAAACTGTGAATCAGATGATAACGAAATTTTGCAAATTTAACCTAAATTGAATTTTAGAAATATAATTAGTAAATAAGTGACAGAAATTGTCATTTATCAAATAAATTAGTATTTTATCGATATTTTCATAAAAATTTTCACGAAATTCCGTGTAGGAATCATCAAAATCGGGGTTAACTTAACCATTTAACGACTTGTACGGTTTTCGATCGATTTCAGAATGAAACTGAATTGAAGAATATACTGAAACCTCTTCTTAAGAATAAAAGAATAATTGAGAAACTGTTGATGTATTAGGGTTCAAAACCTGTTAGATTATTTGGGCTAACTAAAATACATTAAATGATTGATACTGTGCATTACAGGGTCGCAAAGATCCTTTTGAATAAGATTCATTTTTGATTCTTTTTTGAAAGATTCATTTTTGAATATCTTGATTTTTAATGAATTTGAGACCAGGATAGCTTTGAGTTCAAAGATTTAATTTTGAACCATATTCCTAAATTCAACACTGAATATATGGTCTCATTTAATGTATCCAGTTTTTTTTACTATTGTGTCTATATACAAACCTTTGATTTGTGTGAAAAATTAAAAATAACAAACATGTGCTGAAAAAACTTATTTAATTTTGTGTTAAAAATGTATCATTTATTCGTAACTATGAATATAACATTAAGAAAGATGGTGTTGTAATGTATTCTCCATAAGCACCAGCGTTGGTAACAATTTTTATGAAAAAATATACATCCTGATAAAAAAACTTATCTTTATACAAAATATGTAGATTATATCTTTTTGGTTTCAATGAATTATCTTCATCCTAATGTTCAATTTACTAAAAATTTGAGAATAACAAACTACCTTTTTTTACATTCTTGTTACAATGATGAATGGGAAATATATAACTGGATTATACAGAAAGACAACGGATACATGTCTCTACACTACACCACAGAGCCTTTGTGAGGAAAAATATAAAGTATATTATATTCAAAGATTTGGAAGTTGTCTTCCAAATCGAAAATGATAGCTAAATTATCATTAGAGGACACTTAAGCGACATGTACACAAACAAACAAATAGGTCTAACCAATAAGGTTTTATTGGGCAATTATTGTACACAAACACGGGTTAAGAAAGGACTAAATGAAGAATATATGAAAGAGGAAAAATAAGAGAAATTAAATCCTAAATTTTGAAGGGTTTAAAACATTTAAAAAGAGTATTCGTTAGAATATAGACATTGTTAAAAAAGTGGTTTCAATCACATCCAAAGTTCAACGCTTGCTCTCAAATAAGTATTTTACTTTTACTTTTTAAATATTATAAAATTGAAAAATATTTAATTTAAGATTAAAAAATTTTACGAAACAAATTATATTTTCTAATGATGTATGAAACATCGCAATATGTTTAACAATCAAATTCTTAAACAAGCGCTAAATAAATTATTTTTTCTAAAATTTAAAATTGACGTTCATCAAACTCTCTATATATAATATCTTTATATTATTTATATTTTTCTACTTTTTAAAAATTATTTTTTACAAATAATTTTAAAACAAATAATATGATTTGTATAAATTTGTAGGTGTGATTTTTCAAATTAAGATAGTTAATGATTAATGAACTTCCAAACGTCCAATTATTGAATGAATAATTTGTAATTTGTTAAGGTAAATATGTTTTGAAACGCCTTGGTTCATATTAGTGTTAATAAAACTGTTTGGCAAATAAATTATTTATTTTATTATGTTGCTTTATTATCTTGTACAATATTTATATTTTAAATGTTTCATAGATACTCATCTACATTCATTTTTATTCATTTCAATATTCATACATTGAGTAAATTTTAACTAGCACTTTTAGTAAATTAATGAATTTGTACAATTAAAAATATGCAATTAAATGTTTTAAGTACTAGTCAATTTTGCGTTCTCAATGAGGAATATTTTCCACAGGACAGTGTAAAGTAATTTTCAATTCAATTGTTTAATAAATCAAAAAAACAATATTTTATTATATAATTTTTAGTTAAATTGTTATTAAAATTTCTTTAAGTAATTGAAACATAATTACAATTTTTTAATTTATTTCTAAATTAGTTTTCAATTTTTTAAAATAATTTTTATTCATTGGAGTTTTATAATCATTATTTTGCGTTTTTCTTTTATCAAGTAATTTTTCATCATCAAATAGATAGGAATAAATGATTGAAAAACTGATAATCATGTTATCAATTATCCTGTTATCACTTAATCAATTTATCAAAGTTGTCCTTGAAAATATCAAATAGTCCTTGTAAGTTTTCTCGTTTAAATAAATATTTTTCGGACATTAAATCGATTCGATTACCTGAATTATTCGATCGGTTTATTTGTATCAATTTTATAACAAGTTACAACACGGTTAGGAATTTCAAACCGGTACAATTTTTACTATGAAGCATTAAACACCACAAGAGCCCAAATTGAAATTTTATTTTCAAAAACAGTCCTCGGGTACAATAACACAACAGTCATATAGAAATAAATACTGTGGTCGAAGACAATTTGACATTTAATAACCAAATTTGATGAGAATGGTTCTTTTGCAACATCTAAGCCTAAAATTAAGACACGTCAAAGTAATGAGGTTATTGAGGCAGTAAGAGTCTATTTTGTGGATCATCCAAACACTTCATATTGTCACCATGCTCAGAAATCCGGTACTTATCCACCGACATTGTGGAAAAATTGTATGAGGAGGTAGTTAATTTTAGTTCGCTGATCAAAATTTAAATAGTTTTTAAAAAGATTATTTGGAATTGAAATCAAAATGAAAATTTTAAAAATTAATTAAAATAATACTTAAATATTTTAAATTTAAAAATATTCTAAATTTATTAGAATAAAAATATTATTTTAGTAGAAAAATGAGTTGATCAAAACAGATAACAGATAAAACAGTATTTTTAAAAATAATTTGAATTCTATTAAAAAATTTTATTAATATTTTAAAAAATTTATTTTTCAAATGTTATATTAATTTAAGAATATGATTAAAATAATTAAAATATTTAAAAAATAAAAAATTGAATATTAAATATGACGTATTTTCAAAAATTTCAAAAATAGTAAAAATATTAAAAAAATGTTTTTTTTAAAATGCAAAATTAAAAACAGCATATAATATTTCATTTGAAAAAACAAAATTATAAAAAAAACATTATAAAAGGCTTAAAATAAAAAAACGAATTTAAACATTAAATATTTTTTAAAATATTAAGTACACGTAAAATAATAATTTTCGTAAATATTTTTATTAAAATTTGAAAATTTGAAAATTAAATATGCTTTTGATTTGATTGCAATTTTAAATAAATGAAAAAATATTGAAAGATAGAGATCGGTGGGTTAATTATTAATTAAGAAAATAGTTGAAAATTTTGTTTAAAAATAATTTATAATAAATATATCAATTGAGTGAAGTGATTCTGAAATTGATGTTTCAAACACCTCAATTTGGAAGTTCGACTTGCATGTTTTTCCTTACAAAAGGTAATTTGCACAGAAATTAATGTCAGTTGATAAGCCTAGTTATGTTCCATACAGTCTACAAATGCAAAACATTTTTGTTGGTGAACCTGATTTCTGGAATCATGAAAGATGAGGATCATTTTAAGCTGTGTGGAATTGTTAATACATAAAATGTTCGTTATTGGGGAACTGAAGTTACAAATAATCGAAGAGGTGCCTTTAAGTTTGTAGAAAGTTACTGTTTGGTGTGGTGTATGCACAGATAGAGACCATGGACCGTATTTTTTCGAAGATGATAATGGCTTGACATTAAAGGTAAACGGAGTGCGATTTCGGGCTTATTTATTTTTTTTAAAGACAAAACATCTAAAATAAAACACCGTAATGTTTGGATACATAGGATAATTGGATACTTTGTTGTAATTAAAATTAAGCTTTATTTTATCATTTAATTTTTCTTCCAATAACATCTTCAATGTGATCCATGTTAAAACAAAGACTCAATATACTAAATATCCGAAAATTGCTGATGATGATGTATATAAACATCGAAACATGTCCAATAATTATATAAAAAAAGCTTTAATCAAATTATATTTTCAAAATATTAAACTTGCGTTCACAAGACTCAATAATATATATATATATATATATATATATATATATATGAATAAAAATAAGACTACGCGTTTCGAGATAGTAATAATCCCATCATCAGGTTACAAAATGCACTAAGCAAGTACACTATATGGAAACTTTCCGAAAATAAATTAAATTTATCCAATAAATTATTGGATGAAAATAAATTTATTTCACTTTTCCTTAAAAATAAGTATTAAGGAAATAATTTTTAATATAATTTAATTACTTTTTGTGTTCATTTTCTTATGAAATATTTTAGATTAACTTTAATATTAAATTAATAATTCAATTCAAACTTACGCACTTAAAATTCCATAGAAGAAAACCTTATTATTTAACAAATGATTTATAATTAACAAGAATAAATTCGAATTCTTAAACGAAAAAAATAATGTTTTACAATGTGAAAACATTTTATATCATTTTATTTAATATATCATTTTATATCATTAAATATTTTTTATCTTTTTTTAAAGATTACGCATGTATTTGTAAAGATTTTATCAGATTGAAAAACAATAAATACTTTAGTTAGCGAAATTATTTGAATCAAAAATTGATGAAATAATGGTGTCTTGTGGGTTTTGCTGTGGCCGAGAGTTCGTTTATCTTCCTCAAGTTTTGATTTGTTGTACTCCAAATGTTTGTTTGATTGTCCGGGATGCTGTTTATTATGCCTTTCAAAATGATAAATCCAATGGGTAATTTAATTTTAATGGAAGGAATTATGAAATCATGATTTCAACAGGGAGAAGATCATTAGTGAATTAACATGTGATAGGTATATTTGTTGCGAGAAGTGTTACAATGATAGTTGTGAAGAAGTGCAATTTATCAATGCAGAAAACAACGGATCAGCATGGTTGGTGGTGTTTATAAATGCTTATGTTACATGTCATTATTATTATGATTATTAAGAGGTTACAAAAGTAAAAATCATTATATTATAAACTATTAAAATGTATTATAGGTGAATTTTTTCCCACAATGAAAATATATAAAGTGACATTGTTCAACAAACTTCAGTTTTCCATCTGTTTCTTTTATAATACTTTTTTCCAACGAAATTCTATACATTGATTTGGAATCTGCTTTTATTTTCTATTCTAAAAGTGCAGTTTATTTTTACAGGTACATTGGTAGTAAGACTAAATTAAAAATTGTAGCTCCAGATTGGTCATTGATAAAACGATTGATTTGTGCCAGATCGAAAAAGAATAGAGTGACCATCAGGTACTGGACAATCAGTTTGGGAGCGCTCTCGCTGCTTTACTCTACCACTCCACTCGCCAGTGCTCTCGAAAAATTCTGATTGTCTCTCAATCGATCGCGGAAGTCACACAAACGACAATCGCTAGAAATCAGCTAAAATTTTTTTTTCAACAATCTCATTTAGAATCTTTCATATTCGATCGATTCATTTTTCAAAGTGAATATCGATCGATATTTCAAATTATTTTTCATTTTTTATTTGAAAAAGAAACGACAACTCAAAAGGTCAAATTGTTTATTTTAAACAAATTTACAAATATATATTAATTTACCATTATTTTACAAACTTAATTATTAACATGACAAGAAAGTTTTTTCCGTTACTCTCCACTTCTAAATAAGAAAGAAAATTATCATTCTAATGCTATTTTTTGTTAATTCATGTTTATAAATATTTTTTGGCAAAAAAATCAATCGATACATATATATTTATTTGTGTCATATGATCACTTTTCATATTGGATTTAAAAGGTTGTCGGTAAAAATAGAGTTTTCAAAATATAACAGTCGATTCTATGCATACCTTGAGTGGAAAAATGGAACGACTGCAGCTGAAACCTATAGAAAGTTGTTCAATGCCTTCCATGATGATTGCTCAACGAACGCACAATAAGAAACTGGTTCTCTGATTTTACCTCAGGCAAGCGGCTATCGTTGGACGATCACCCAAAAAGTGGACGTCCTTCAACAACAACTGATGATTTGAATGAAAAAGTTCGGAACATAATATAGCAGGATGAAAGAATGTCTTTAAGACACATAAGTGAAATGCTTGATGTCAACAAAGAAATTCAATAAGGACAATCCTCCATGAAAATTTGAACAGGAAAAAGATTTTGAGCATCTTGGTGCCTTATCAACTGACTGATGATCACAAACGACAACGTATTGAATCTTCAAGAAATTTTTTGCAACTTGTGCAACAATATGGGAAAGAATACTTGATGAAACGATGGATAACAGTTGATGAAACGTGGATATCATTTCCCCCTACATAATGGAGATCCGACTTACGAGTATAGGCAAGTGGAGATGATCATCGACCACGTGCTGTTCAAAACAAAAAATTTGGACGAAGAACAACTCTTATTTTGGCATTCACAGCTGATGGTAAGTTTCACATCGAAGTAACAAAATCTGGTGAGGCTATCAATTCTGAAAGATGTACAAAATATATTCAAAATAGTCTTACAAAGTTTAGTAAAGACAGACGACGAGTGAATATGCGAGAAATTTTTTGGCAGCATGATAATGCTCGACAACATTCATCCAAGTTTACCACGGAGTTTTTTCAGAAAAAACATGTTGAATTGATTAAACAAGCTCCATATTCGCCTGATTTAAATCAGTGTGACAAATGGATATTCAAATTTTTAAAAGGATCACTAAGAACAACATCATTTGCAAGTGAGGAAGAGGTCTTACAAGCGGTCAGTGATATTATGAGGAATCTCTCACGAGAAAAACTTACACATGAATTTGATAAACTTTTTACACATGCTGAAAACGTTATTTGTTGTAATGGTGAATATACTGTTGTGTAGAAATATATATTTGTTGTTTTATATTTGTTTTATTTAGAAATTAGAAATACAGAGGAGTAACGGAAAAAACTTTTTTGCCATATTAATAACAAACAATAAAGAACAAATCTTTAATCCAAAACAACACTTCTCACTGAACGATGAATGTAATAGACAAAAAAGACTATGCTAATTTCACACTGATCGTACTGGTCTGATATGGATATATAAAATTTAGTTCCTTTATCTTTCTTATTTCTATATGAGTCTAAGGACTTTTATATGGTATTACCAATATAAAAATTTGAATTTAATTTTTGAATCTTTTAATAGAAGATCCGAAAGTAAATGAATATATTAAATTGAATCAGGACTTTTTGGTGCTGGACTTTTTTATTTAATAAAATTGGGAACCGATACTTTTGGTGTAGAATTTTTTGAATTGTTTTGGAAAGAATTTAAAGAATATAATTTAAAAAGAACGGTACCCAATAAAATTTTAATAATTTAAAATTACTATAAATAAAAAATTCTAAAATTTACAATAAAGATAGATATTAATGTTTATTTATCATTAAAATAGAAACTTAATTTAACGACAAATTTGACGCAATTCCTCGCAGATATTTCATTCTGTCTCTGTTGCGATATCCTGACGCAAAATAATGAATTCTACTATCTAAATCCTTATATTTGGTTCGTCTTTCCATCGGTCCATCTACACGAATAAACTCTTGTTTTCTTGTATCTTGAAGTAACATCTGCGAGGGCGGAGAATCGGGTCGAAAGACGATCTTAGGAGACTAATGTAAGATGTCATTTTTATAAAAATGATGTCATTGTCTTCGAAAATAATGTTTTTTTTCTGGTGCCTGGTAGTGTATAGTGATTATACTGAAAAAATAATGTGTCTATTTATCTACAAGGTTTGCTTGATATAAATACAAAATTTCATTTATATCTCTATATAAGGGATTTGCATCCTTACCACGTATTTTATTTATTATTCTTCACAAAAACAAAAATATCTATCTTTCAAATCAATTTACACTTATCAAATTAAAACATTATTTGTGAATCAATGGGGCAAATGCGTTTTCTATATCCTGATGCAAGAAACAATTGTATAGTTTATTAATATAATAGCAAAACTCTTTTTATAGCGTATTTTGTATATTATAATTGAGTTATTCCACACAGGTAATTTCTAACAAGTTAAATTATATATATTTTTCATATAATAGGACTCGACATTTTAGAGTGCATTTTTTGTAAATTTAAAAGATTGAAAATCGATTTGTCAAAAAGATCTGTGAACACATTTGAGGACAAGTCCGTTCACACCTTTCAGTAATTTCTAGAATTAGACTTTTCTGCCGTTAAAACATGATACAAATCTTGCGTATAGGTTAATAATTCGAATTCGGTAATTAAAAAAGAATTCTTTCCAATTTTATTTTATTTTTTCAATCTTAATTTTTTTCTTTCAAATTCTGAATAGCGTAACATGTTCCCCACAATCTTTATTTTTTTATAATTCAACATAGTTTTCCATGTACATTATTTAATATGGGTACGCGATTTTTTGACGTTGGAATTTTTATTTCATTTTTTTTATTTAAATTTTTTTTAATAAAATTGGGAACCAATCTTTTTGGTGTAGAATTTTTTGAATTGTTATTGAAAGAATTTAAAGAAATAAATAAAGAGGATCGGACTAGCTAAGATCTAAGGATTTTTAAGCCTCACTACAGACAAGCAAGGTGTATAATTGTAAGCGAAAATCTAACCACGACGAATTTGCCCCACTCTGAAGTTAATTCGTCAGCCCTGGGGCAAATTCGCCATATTCCATAACTGTCATTTAAATAAAAATAGTCAAGACGCTTACTTATCTAAATTTTATTTTTCACAACAATTCTTATGTATCCACTGGAATGAATAGTACAAAACGTGATAAAAAAACAATAACCAATAATATTATTTAGCAAAATAAGACTGCGAAATAATTATCTCAAATGAGTAGAGAATTCAGTCACATCATCTGAGAAGTAATAAGTTAAATGCATCATTTTAGGTTGAGTAAGAATACGGACAATGTCCTCGCTGCTATAAAATGATATGTTGACCCTTGGAGGGTAAAAAAATTGGTTCATACTATTGCCATGTTTTCACACGCATTGAATGTACAATCCTTGTTCTGGTTCACTTACACATCGAACAATTGAACCAACATAATAAAATGGATGTGGACTTTTACGTTACCGACGAGAAGGAAATGAGGGAATGAATTTCACCACAACAAATCATCAGGTTGTGATTTCTGACGAGAGGAAGATGCTTGAACATTCTGAGATTGTTGTCTAGAATAACATGACGAATTTGTCCCATGACTATTTTGCCCCACCCCAAAATTATTAATAATAAAAATAAGACAAGTTCAATAAAAATAAAGAGCGAAAGTTTACACCACATTCTTATCATGTCGATTACAGTGAAAAATTTGCAAACAAGACAAATGACGAATTTTGCCCCATTTTTAAAAAGATTTCCAGCATGTCAGCCATATCGTTTGTTTCTTATGGTATAGAATATATTCACTCGCAAAGGATTAAGAATGCATATTTTCTAATATGGACCGTTTTTAGAGAACCTTTGTCTTGTTAGTCCAAAAGTTTAGTAGGTTACAAAAACAATGATTTTTTCACATATTTAAAATTTGAATCAAATGAACAAAAATTAATGATCATAGGATATTCAAATATAAAACAAATTAAAGTTTCTATTCAGTAGTATTTAGGTTATCAATATCAATTTTCTGTATCTGACAATAAAAATTATATTTTGAAAGTAAAATGAAAAGCGAATAACATGACGAATTTGCCCCATCCCACCTATTGCGGAATTCTGAATGTTACAAATTCATTAATTTCTGAAATTACTTTTTTCAAATCCGGAATTATTAAAATTTAAAATGAAATGTAAGTCTCTCTTCTGTTCTAAAAGAAAATCTTCCTTCTTACGTCCGTGACAGGGTTTATTTTTATTTTGTTTCGCCAGGTTACTCAACAATAATAAATCATCTATATGTAATTAATAATTAATAAATTGCATGTATATTATATGAAAATTGTATTAATCATCAATTTTAATATATATTTTTTTAAATAGCAAAGTCAAAAAGTCGCTATTATCAAAATGTCGAAATAATGTAAAAGAAAATGAAGAATTTATCAATTGCCGTATATGTCATCGTAAGTGGCATAAAGTATGTGCAAATCACTTAGACGAAATCTGGAGAGAAGGATTCGTCTGTCCCACTTGTATTCGGGAAAAGTCGATTAAAGTTAAGCAGAATATTTACAAATCGAAAAGTTTACCCCATTGTGAATTAAGCAAATATATAGAAAATCGAGTTAATAATTTTCTGAAAGACAAGGATCCAAACATTAGTGAAGTTGTAGTACGAGTACTTTCCAGCAGTGATAAAGTTGTTGAAGTTAAACCAGGAATGAAGAGTCATTATTGTGAAACTTGTGAAATGCCGGAATCTTTCAAATATCGTCTCAAAGCAATTTTTGCTTTTCAAGAGATTGATGGTCAAGAAGTCTGTTTTTTCGGACTTCATGTTCAAGAATACGGTTCTGATTGTCCAGATCCAAATTCTCGTCGTGTTTATCTTGCATATCTTGATTCAGTTCATTTTTTTACACCAAGGAAATATCGCACAGATGTGTATCACGAATTCTTAGTGGGATATTTAGAATATGTAAAAAAACTTGGATTTACCATGGCTCATATTTGGGCTTGTCCTCCTGGAGAAGGAGATGATTATATTTTTCACATGCATCCTCCTGAACAAAAGCTTCCAAAACCCAAAAGACTTCAAGAGTGGTATATAAAAATGCTTGAGAAAGCCATGAAAGAGAATGTCGTCATTGATTATAAAG
Organism: Girardia tigrina; assembly: GCA_001938485.1. NCBI lineage: Eukaryota > Metazoa > Platyhelminthes > Tricladida > Dugesiidae > Girardia > Girardia tigrina. Next base: position 38,482 of record MQRK01189108.1, on the reverse strand, counting down.
ACATTTTTAGTGATGCATTACATTCAAGCATGTTATCACCTACCGAGCTTCCTTATTTTGAAGGTGATTATTGGCCAAATGCACTTGAGGAGATATTTAAAGTAAATAATTTTTTTATAAAAATATTTTTATGTAATTTTTTATTCATTATTATGTTGTTAATTTTGTAGAAATTAAATCCAATAGAATGTTAAATGAATGAACATAATTCTATTTAGTACAACTGGATAAATGTTCGTTAAAATAAACATTTTCGATATTTAAAATAATTATTTTTTATTATTCTAATTGCAATTAAAGATTGACAATCATAAGAAAGGTTTCAACTGAAAATTTTGAAAATTTTATTACATATTTTTCATTGAAGAAGATTAATTTATCGTACGTTTTCTTTGTAGAATGCTATAATAATATTTTCTATTATGGATAGGGATGTACCGGTTTTCGGTCCCGGCTCCGGAAAACCGGCTATCCGGCCATTTTTTCAACTCCGGTACCGGCTTTGGCTCCGGCAAAATTCTACCGGTTTTGATGCCGGGTTTTTGATCAATGTTTACAAAAATATGAAACTCATAAATAATTCGATTATAAAAACAAATGAGAAAAAAAATAAGATCTCAAATATGATTCTTTTACAGATGCAGTTATACAGGAATTACTATGAATTCACCAAAGAGAAAGACTAATACAGTGTGTAATTTTTTGATATGCATCCTACTGAGACATATTTAACAATTCCATGGATATATATATATATATATATATATATATATATATATATATA